>CAHIKZ030000043.1:0-2500 GCA_903632075.3 Acanthosepion pharaonis | reverse complement strand
CTGACATGGTTGATACATTAGGAGATGGCGCTTCAGATTTATCGACAGTGTAAAATTGACAACAATTTAGGAGGGGAAGAGAGGGTCTTCATGATGACACAAGATCTGGACGTCATGTAACTGCCATCTAGGAACATATTGATAGTGTTGACCACGGTGTCATGGATGGCAAGTGATTGACTATAAATCAAGTAACCGTTGCTATTAATATATCTTGTGGAGAATTGAGAATGTACTGCACAATGAACTTGAAATATCTGACATTGTTTTAGGCAGATCGAGCTGGTTTCATTGAACGCTTCCTAAACCAGGATGAGCCTTTTCTGTTCATCACTTTGAATCACAAAGAGACAATCCATACAATGAAAACAATCCTCCTTAGTTGCTCCAAAGAATGCCAAATTCGTTTTATCTTCAGGGAAGCTATTACTGTAAAGCTCTTCCATGAATTGAGCACTATCGGTCATTGGTGGGTTTATTCGAAGAATGGTTACGTAAAAATTCGCCATCCTCGCTACCGAGCGCTTATAGATCAGGGGTAAAATCTCCGACTTATACCAAATCAGTTAGGTTTCGATTCTGGCTTGAGACAATCGGATGTCTAGCCACACTGATGACCTGTGGTACAGGGAAACAGTTTGTCTGTGGATGGATATAGATATAGAAGGGTTGGCCAAAATAGGTATACACAGTTTGTTACATTTTTTTTCATTCATAAACGTCCTCGAACGTCCAGATATCGTTGCATTAACCACTGACCCGTTTTTGTTTTTTGATTTTTTTAGGGTTTTTTTTTTTTTCAAATTTATCCCTTGTAAGATAAATTGTCAGCCGTCTTGTTGAATCAGTGTCGAATGCTTCTCTCCACGCTTTCCGCACCTGATCGGCATTTTCAATCTTCCAATACTGCTTTAGAATCCACTTTCTTTGTTTTCGACTTAAATTATTAGTCATTATTCATAATACTTAAAAAATTTTTTAAAAAAAGTCACATCAGTATGTAAATAATTAAACAACTCCTTTTGGCCTACCCTGTATATTCATGAATAAATACAATGTAAAAAAACTATGCTTTACCGACGCGTTTCGTCCTGTGATATATTTTATCAAGGTCAGGAAGGATTTTATTTTGCAACACACACACACACACACACACACACACACATATATATATATATATTATTTTATATGCGCAGTACTTAGTGGAAAGCGCTCAATATCAGTGATAGGGCTAATATGTTCAGTTGTATGAGAATTACAACTGCGTATGTATGTATGCCTGAACGCATGGATCTGTATATGCGCCTAGCCTCGGATTGTTTATATGGGTGTGTTTGTGTGAACTGAAATGCGTACACCTGTATGTATTTGTGTCTATGTGTATGAGAGTGTAACCCCAAACAAAGACAGAAATAAATTTCTCCTTCCACCACCAAACATAGTCAATCAAGCATAAACAGATCCAATTTTAAAAAATAAACCAGTTTGTCTGATGATCGCAAAAGCGTGAAACCCAGGGTCACAAACTCATATCCATACAACTGAATATAGTCTGTGTATCTTCATTCAATCATGTTTCCTTGAATAATATAAACATATTATGTCTATTTTTCTACTGATCCATTCCAGTTGTCTAATCAGTTACTTGATGTTAAGATGAAATTCATCAAGGAAGATACTGTAGTTTTTTGGGGGTTTTTAAACCAAATAATTTCGATCTTTTATAGGATAATCTTCAGAGGTAACTTACAAAAAGAAACTTTATTATAACTGCATTTCGTTATGGTGCTGATTTTTTAAAAACACATGCAAATGCACTTTGTTATAGTTATTTTCAATTTTTTTAATTTTCCCGTGGTACATGGTGGTCCAAAGTCTTGTCAACCCTACGTAATATTTTTCTATTTCAACGCTCTATGGGGTATTATCAAGGAGAGAATTTCACATGAACGATACCAAAATACCCATCAGTTGAAGGACTTTTAGAGGGCCTTTGCAAGAATCAACAAAGCACTGCTTCATAGAATATCACACAGGACATGGCGCCACATCATTTCGTGCCATGAAAATAATGGTTTTTTATACAGACCTTCTCGATGTGTGACAGCGTCAATGAAAGTAAATAAGCTGAATCCAGCACATGTGCTTTATATTACTGTATTACGTATTCTTCTATTGTTCTCATTACTTTATGGTAGTGGGTGACAAGACTTTTGGACCATCCTGTAGATTTTTCGAAAGCAAGCGTTTAAAAAAGAAAGGCTGACATGCAAAATGACATTAAATGTTATATGCACTCTGATATGTCGTTGTTATATGCATCATAAATTTTATGGAGTGTTGGTTGGTTGATTTTGATATAGAAGGCCTCGAGAATTTGAAGCCATGATGCAGTATATTGCTGTTGTCAACAAGTATTATTCCTGTATTGTGAAGATGGACAGGAAAGTGTACAATAGAACTTCTATCGGACAAATTAAGTGTAAGATGTCTTAATAAT
>CAHIKZ030000042.1:1405000-1425509 GCA_903632075.3 Acanthosepion pharaonis | reverse complement strand
TGAAATAAATTTTTATATTAAAAAAATTTTAAATTTTTTTTTTATTTTTAAATCTCGAATTTTTTTTATATTTAAATTTTTTAAATATATATATTTTTATATATTTTTTAAAAAAAATATTTTTGAAAAAAAGTTTTAGTTTATATAGTTTTAATTTTTAAAAAATTTTTTTTTGGGAATTATTTTTAACAGATACAAAAAATTAAACAAAATATAATATTTTTGATAACTGATAAAAATAAACCCTTTGGGTGTTAATCAAAACCTTAAGTGCCCTTCAGGAGAGCAGCCAATCGAATGGAAAAATTAAATAACAGCCTATTGAGTTCTATTTAGCTGCCCTTAAAAAAGGCTTGAAGAAATCTGATTCTGTCGATAAATACGACCATTGAATAGATAAACTCTTGATTTCAGAGGGGTTTTTTTATATGAGAGAGAAAAAAAATAAAGAAAGCGATATATTACAAAAAAGTTTCAGTAATTTTTTTTTTTTTTAGCGTTGACAAGAAACTGTTGAATGAGAGCACAAAAATATTCGATCATTCCCCGGAGTATACAAGCGTGGAAACTAAGATGCTAATATTACTATGTGAATTTAATCTTCACTATGTGAACTATTCACAGGGCCTTGCGCAAAAGTAAGCTAGGCTTATACCATATTAATAAAACATAAGAAACAATCAAGCAGCGTTGATTAGATATTTCTTATTTTCATTTCAATATTAGAACTCTTCTGGGATCCACGTACATAAAACTTATCGAATGACTATTTTTAAGGTAAGCTTGTTTTCGTCACCGGAAGATTTGCGCAATAATATCTTAATCCAACCACTGGCTTTACTCTATTTCAGAGTATACTGAAGTTATATACGCTTAGAAAATATCAATAACGAATATAGGATTCTCAATCGTTCCGTCTCTTTACTTTGAGCCAAATTTCAGCTTGTTGCCTGGAGAAAATAGTTGTTTTTTTTTCCATAACGTTTAGTGCTCAGAAATACGCGCCTCAGGACCATCGAAGATCGTACATTGGTCTTATCTTGTGTCCAGGGAGGATCTCCGCCGGAAGACTTGTCAACCGAATACCCCATACACCATCTCTCAGCACTGTGTTCGTTGTCTCGTTCATGTCTTGCGACGACGTGATGACCATCATGCCTAAGTCATCTACCAGTTCTATCCTTTCTGACTACGAACTCTCGGCACACCGTGTAGCCTCTGGAAGGATTTCCGGTAGATTAATTTGGCGCTGGAGGATATCCCAATTCTCTGTCAAGAGCTTTGAAGCCGGATGGATATGGTGGCTCTCAAGGGCTCAGAGCCATCATCATATGAGATTTAGCACCAGTAACAAATTTTTTAGACGAATCACTTAGTATAGATGCTAAGTCAGGCTAATTTTGACACAGAACTCAAAATTCAAATGATTTGAAAAATCATTTTTGAAAAAAAATATATTTAACAAAGCATACACACTTTGACACAGGACTCAAAATTGAAATGATTTGAAAAATCATTTTTGAAAAAAAATATATTTAACAAAGCATGCACTCTTGTTTACATTAATTAAAACAACCGGTTTAGTTTCATTTCTTTCCCCATACAGTCAGTTTTAGACGCACTGCAGTGACATTGTGTAATCGGTTTCTATTTATTTCTCAGATTAGGTCATTTGCAGTGCGGTGCAACAATATGAATCTATTTTCGGATTGTATTGTGAAATTTCTTTGGCCTTGAAAAATATCGTCATCCGTGATTGCATCAGATTTTTATTACGCCCAGACACTATTGTCTCGACTGTTGATTAGTTGTCCTATGACCATTGTCTACATTAGACGTTACTCCAGTGAAGCATACAGAAATTGTAACGCTGCACGAACGCAATGGCAAGCCTTACCAAGTTGATATCACCCTACAAGAAAGTTTCATTGAACTTCAAAATAACACAGCAGCACAAGCAAAGTTAAAGTGTGGAGGATACAAGAAATTGTGGATGAATGAAGACATGCATAAGAATTAACCACTACTCTGGAAAGATGTGAAGTTGGTCTTACTTGCTTTTCCCACATCTTACTTGGTTGAGTCTGGTTTCAGTCGGATGATGTATTTGCTGTCGAAGATTCAAAATCGCCTTGACCTAGAGAAAAGAGGCGATGTATGTCTCTCACTGACGGCTTTCAAACCAAACATCAACAGTTTGGCAGCTCTGCACCAGTCACAGGGATCCCATTGAAACTATACAATTTAGAGCTGATGGTACACGTATTTCTGTTTTGTAAATAACTGAGTTTATTTAAATAAAATATTAATCCAAATAATATTAAACTTTGATTTACAACTGGAGTTAGTATTTTAAGCCACAGTACTATCCAAACTAAAACCTTTAATATTCCTACTTCCCTAGACGGGACGGATGGTGGGATGAGCGATAAGAACTCAAGGTGTCATAAGGTGCCACAAAGAACTCGCATTGGATTGAAGGGGCCAGGATCGGAATAAAGCTGTTATATTCTCCCATGCCCGTACGATTTTTTTATCCTATTCCCACTCCCTTAGCGAGAGAGCTTCTTGATTTTGTCCCATGGGCAGAATACAGCGGCCTCTTTGTTTTTGAGGGTTGGACGGGCCCTACTAACATCTGTTATGTTTAATTTGATTTGTGTTAATATTTTAGTTTATTATTGGGTTCACCTCCCTCCCATCTCATCCTTCATTATGAGATTTTTATGTATTATTTATTATCATTAATTTTTTTATGGCATGGGGCGCGTTTTGTAGGTCCCCCCCTTGTGAGGATGTGGTATTATGGTGTAAGGAGGATTGATTGGTGATGGATGAGTTCTTGTGGTGAATGGGCAAATTGTAACGAGTGAATGGGTCGTGAATCGGATTAGCTAGGTATAGGATAGTTAGTGAAGACCAGCCTCAACCCCTCCCCTTTTCAGGCCTTGTGGCACAATTTTATTTTTCGATACAATAAATATACTGTTCTCCCTAACAATTTGTTGGAAGTAGTGTGGAGCTTCAAGATCATGATTATATCATCATTTTCCCTGTTTAATTATGTCATTATTTTCTCTTCAAGACTCTTTATCACGTTGTCGAAATTTTCCACATTATGCAATAAGTAGAGCTCTTGTTAACGTAGGACCCGAAAATCTTTTACAGTGTCAAAACATGCGAAATTAGTCAACGGGGTGGTCTTAATTTCAAAGTAGGAAAATATCCCAAAGATGGCAAAATCTTCTGTCCATCTACAAGGCATCTCCGTATAGAAAGTCATGAATGTCCAGAGGCTTTTTTATTTTATTATCTGTAGATTGTCATGCATTCTTGGGTATGAAAGCGAAATGATTCCGTTACCTTTAATATAATACCGGATACAGAACATTTATTTACCTAGAATTGCTGCAACACAAAGAAGAGACAACACTGTTCCCAAATATTAACACATAGCCAAGAGTTGAAGTGAACTACTCATGAATTTGGAGTAGAAGTGAAACACTCATGAATATTTCTGAATTTGAACTTTGCTCGCTGATCTCGCTAGCTTCGCCAATATTGGTCAGACTAACTGCATATGCGAAACCAGAAGACAATTTTCATACACTTATCACAAATGATTATTTTTCAGTTTTGTCTCCACACATTTCTATCTTTTTATGCTTAGCGGTTTTCAGCTGACATATTGTTATATTTACAATAATTTCTGTTTTTGAAACGAGACAGAAGTACTACAAAATAATTTCTCAAAATAATTCCTAGCTGCATATAAAGGATAGGACGCTATAGTCAAACATTTGCTTTTATTCGTTCAAGCAAAATGAACACGTGAGAACAATTGTGGTGAAACTCTAAAAACATCTCCGGTAACTCACGAAAAAAAGCTTTTATTCTTCACTTGAAACCCGAGTTTTTAGCATCAGACATAATTCAGCCCGAGTCACAGACTAGTAAATTCTTTGAAATATGAAGATCGATTATCCTGTGAAATGTTTGGAGTCGTGTCGACATCTTTGTTGATTTCCACGTAGTGTTTATACTGAGACACAGAAATAGAATTTCTAATCATATTACTGCCTAAATCTTTGATGTTCGTATTTTTTTAACAGTTCAAATTGAATTTGATGTGGTAATGCGATAAAAACGAAAAAAAAGTGAACACATCTTGTAAATTATCAGATTCAACATTCACTTGAATATGGACATCGAATAAATCGGTTTAAAAAAATGAGTGATCAAAATTAGAAATACTATGTTACCTTATATTTGTTATTTATACTATTTATGTATTTATTTTGCTAGCACGAAGACACAAGTCATCGTGGCCGAGGGCTTGAGCGTGCTGCCCTTGTTCAAATTATGGATCACGATGAATAACACGCTCTTTCCCAGAAACTATGACTAAGGTCTGCTAAGCATAGTTGCAGTATAAACCACAGGTGGGTTCTGTGGGCGTTGAATGAACACAAATGAACCTGAGAAAGCGTCTGCAATACGATTTGGCTAGCCGCCCTAGTAAACTTGTATCCTCGAATACAAGTGGCCAGCTATAGATTCTATTTATATTCGGGGTATTTTAACCATCTTTGTTGTTGTCATGACAACGTTTCTGTGTATGGATTTAAACTTTTAGGACAATTTCTCGTGAATTAAAGCATTGGTTCATGAATAAGGTGATATAAATGTTGGGTGATTATTCACGGGATTCGGACAATGTGTACTTAAATTCAGTTGTAAAGGGCGAACAATGATTGAGCAGTACTATAAATAAGAACTAGATGTCCCTAAACATGAGCAGTGGTCCGAGGACAGTCTACAAATAAAGGGTTCACTTCAGAATTCTCTGTAAGTTATTCAGTTCAATATGTAACTAAAGAAGACCGGAGGGACAAAACGATCGAAAACGTTGTGATAAAAACAACAAAGACGGGGAAAATAGTCAGAATATAAATAGTGTTTATAATGATAACTTCTCATCCCATAAATTCAGACAGAAATTATCAATTTACATGTCACAAGTCAAGGATAAATTAAAAAATAAAGTGTAGAATTTTTTGTTGATGAAAATTTAACGAGCAGGGAGAGAAATACTATAGAAATAATTTATTCTTTAAAAATATCATGGTCTTTCATGACATTTCGACATTACGAATTTAAGCCAAATACTAGATTGGCAGATAGGTCGCATCTTTTTACAGTTGAAATTTCAAAATATAACTGTAAGTTCCATGGTAACAGTATCTTCTCTCGCTAGTCACAATTGTGGATCTCACTTCCGGTTTCCGGCTTTCCGCTCGAATCAGATCTTCAAAAATAAATTTAAATACAATGTTAAAGGTTATCTTCTGTCTTCTTCATTCCTCTACTTTTATTGTTCTCTGCCCTTAATAATATTATGCTTTTACTTATATTCTTTCACACTCAATGACTCCTTGGGTCTTAGTAGTAGCTTTATCGCCTTGCTTGGAGAGAAATGATAAAAAATGATAAATACTGAATATCGACAAAGACAATATATTATAATCAAAAGATACGAGAGTAGGTCATACCTTTTTTATTCGGAATTTCCTAATAGACTGGGAAGGTTGGAGAACAGTGAGCTGATTTTAAAAACCAAAATAGGGAAAATAATGGGATGGTTTTAAATAATTTATGGAATAATGAAGATATACGTCTCAGACATTCAAATAATCTTTATCTGTATAGAAAATCTAGTAAATATTTAAAACATTATGATACGCCAACCAAATGTATTTGCTTTTATTTGTAGAAGAAAATATTCTATACGCTAAACGGAAGAATAAATACATTCTAAAACCTATATTAAACAAATTATAAGACAAATCTCTATTTTTGGAAGTAAAAACAATATTGAACACATAACTGAGTCCGAGTTCTTAATGTCAAAATAGCGAAGAATAGTTGAAATGCTTAAGAACTTTGGATTGTATGTTTTGGAAAATAAAAACAAACAAACAACACTTAGCGACCAACAGTATTCGTTTAACACATCTAGATCCACTGCTGATGTCTTAACTATTGTTACGCGTAGAACCAGTGAAAATATTTATAATCAATCCGATATGAGAGCAATCGTGCTCGAAAGTTTTTATCAATGCCTACCATTTTATGACATTTCTAGAAATCAAATATCAAATTCTTATCGAGAAGGTCTATGAAGGACTTTTTTATGGCCAATCTTCAAAGGCCAATGAGATAAATACAGACGTTCTCCAAAGAGCTATCATCGGCTCTACATTTTTCTACTATATATGAACGATGCATTCCGAAACCCCATTCAGTAACCACTTACTTGAGATGTATTCGGTGAAGCATAAGAAAAAAAAATAATGATAAACAATAACAACAGGCTGTTTTTTTCTCGGAAATTTTGAAGCCAAATCTCAGCGCCATAAAAATTTGAAATTATTATATTATTCAAAACTTTTACTTGTACATAAGTGAGACATTCAATGAATTTCTTGGAAATACTGACGACTTATTACCTACGTACATATATTTGATGTTGGCATGCGTAGTTTTTCCAAGACAGTAGTTCTAATTATTCTTCCATGCTTCTTGTTATAATGCTTTGGTCTATTACTGCATATATATATTTCTTAGATGCTAATGAGGGCTGGTTTGGTTCAGTCTCCAAAGCCCATATTAAACATTAATAAATCTACTAACACCTTAACTAAAGGGACGGAAGAACTCAACGATATTAATTCCGAAATGACCACTGTATAAAAATATATATATAATATAGGAATATACACATGTGTGATACTTTCAAATACTACAAGCAGCCTCACAAAAACAGGAAATTTGGTACAGTTTATTTAATTGTTGGTATTTTTGTTACAGTTATTTGAAACAAATCTAAAAGATAGAAATTTAGTAGGTTAAAACCGAAGAAAAAAAAAATTAACTGCTAAATTTCTATCCTTTGCTTTTATTTCAAAAACCTGTAACGCAAACTTCAACAATTAAATTAACTGTAGCAAATTTTTGTTTTTATATATATATATATATGTATATATATATATATATATATATATATATATATATATATATATATGTATTACCAAAAATGCAATATAGAAATACATTTATATTTGTTATAATTTGTCAGAAACAACGAAATATTTTGACGAATATGTATGAAAAAATAAATGAACAAGCAGTGTGTGGATTGGCAGATATAAACCCCTGGGTAACACTAAATATGAGCTATCTATCGTCCCCAGCAGGCTGTCACTTGTCCTTCACGGTCCCTTATGATGACAGTAAAATTGTTATCTAAAAAAAGGAAAATAGTCGACTTTGCTGACCATGGATTTCCACTAACTCATTTCTTTATTATTTATTTAGAGATAAAGAAAGGAGTTTATGGATATCTTCCATGATGATTTGTGGAACAGAGAGTAGCTACCCGTTAAATTCAGGGTGCAGTAATTCCCCGTGTATAATACGCATTACAAATAGAATAATATTATTTTACTTTAGTTTTATGATACTTCTTATTTTATTTTCCATTTGTAATTATTGTTAGGTCCATGTGATTATATTTGACATTCTTATGGGGTCGCAATCGCCGAATGTTAGTGTCAAATAACAGTAAGTTGAGTAGTCATTTCGCAATTAAAACCAACCTAAGAAACGGTAATTTTTTTAAGATATTTTCGTAAATGTGCATAATACGCATTCCTAATTTTGCTTATTATTTTTTTTTTAGAAAAATGCGTATTATACATGGGGAATTAAGCTAGTCTTTCTTCTGGACTGACTGTTTCATGAATAAAGAGAGACAAGCCTACCGCGCCATTTAGCCAATAACGATAAAACGAGAAAAAAAACAAAAAAACATAGCCAGAAAGAGAAGATAGGTTAAAACCTGTTCGTCAAGATGTATTCATTCTTGGCAGTAGTTGCAGTAGCAATTATATAAGTACGCCGCGTGTATTTGAGTTTTATATGGAGACACATGCTGAGATAAGTGCTAGTGTAGAAAGCCAATCGTTGTCGTGCACACAGGTTCCTTTTTACAATTTGTCCGGTTCGATAAAGATCAAATTGAATCATTTTGGTAATATGTATATGTTAGATAAAATCTGTGGTGTTTTTTAGTTTTTGGAAGAAAAGTCAGATGAATTTCTCTAAAACTATAAACGAGGTTCTGGACCTCTGTAGTATAAACGACCACAAGGAACATCTGGGTTTAAAACGGGTAATGGAAATCCGTATAATCCCTTAGAGCACGTCAGACTAACTCTGGTCTTGGGTTTCTTGATAAGATTTGCTTCAGGTATAATAGTCGGAAACTTGATCCATTATTTAGGATCCTAATTTGATCTAGTGGAGTTGCGATTTGGTAACCAAAGAGGATTGAATAGAGCTCTGCAGAGTTCAATGCAGTGTTTAATTTAACATTCCTCTGGTGATAGACATTGATCTGGTGAGGTGATGCCGTCAATTGCGATCCATTCAGGTACGACTCTTACTTACCTTTGTTTTGGTAGAAGGAATCTTCAGTGAAGATAGTATATAAGGTTTTATATTCCAGAACAACATTAGAAAAAAGTAATAAAGGATGAAACATTAACTGAGAAAAGACAGAATGCATTGGTGTTAGCAAAAGGATGATACTAAAATGCAATTTACAAATTGAAGATACCAAAATCAAACATTTAGACAAAATTAAATATATAGGTAGTCTTTTCACAGAGGATACCCCAAAGCTAAGCAGAGTATTAAGAAACAGAAAAAAAAATGTAAGAAACAAAGAAAAAAGTGTGACGTCGTCCCCCGGTCGCAGCGTCGACTGTGTCGTTCGATCCCGGTCGCGGCGCCAATTGTGACGTCACGTGCCCCCAGGCTTGATATCCTGGTCACGGACAGCACCAACTGTGACGTCTTCTGCGCGGCGTCAGCTGTTCGCCCTCGCTGCTCCAAACGTGACGTTCTAACCCTTTGGTTAGATTGATACCAGCCTCGCCGTTCCCAACCCGCTTCAAACGCCTGGTTACCAGGGTAACTGCACTGATCTCCAGTCTGCCTACCCACGTTGTGAATTGATCTTAGACAGACTAGATCAAACAGGGTTGGGGCAGTAATAGAAGTTGAGTCCAACGGGGTGATAACACAATTATGTATAAAAGAAAATAAAAGAAAACTCACAAGGTCCAACGTATCAAAGAAAAGGTAACAAACTTTTATGTCTATTTGCTCGGTACATAGGACTATGTCTACTTCCCGACCCGTTCCCAGGATTGTGGCACGACGCTTTTACTAGGCAACTTTAAGGCTTCAAGAAAACTTATTTCTGTGGTCTGATTCTAAGTCGCTCTTCAAACTACTTGTTCTTCGTTGAAGAAGAGTCCAGAAGTGTGCGTGAATCTTGGTCAGCCATCTTGACGCGGTCTCAACACTGGGAGCTCATCTCCTTTTGTCGTCCACCGTTGAACGCTTTCGCCGTCCGCGGCTGAACTCTCCATAAGTCCGCGGCTGAATTGATTTCTGTCGGTTGGGGTCTCGTTTTTATTGACGCAGTCAAAACTGGGGTGGTCTGTCGGCGCCAGGGTTCTTCGATAATTCCTAAATACGTATCCACCCTTCTTATTTCTGGTTAGGGATTTTCATTCTTTTCCATTTTCGGTAACTCCCTCTCACTCCCCACCCTTTACTGTGCCTCTGAGGGGCGTGTGCCTGCTTCCCCGCTTCTTCGTATCGGCTTCTCACACTTACACTTCTGACAGGGCGTCGAGCGATTCTCCTCGTGCGTCACGTGACCGCTCTTGGCCAATGAGGTCCTGGTCGGGTATCTTTTCCTCCTCCTTCGTGTGTCATGTGATTTTATTTAGCCAATGACGTCCTAGTCGGGCGTGGACAATCCGTGGCTTTGTTTTGGGAAAGAAACACCTTGCTTAAAAAACAAAAATATTAATTTAAATCGCTCTTATCATGAGCGACTGAGATGACACCTTCGGCTTTTTAACACGTGGTATTTGTCAAGCAGTTTATCGCTAATTGATATGATCTAAGAAAGGAATTTCTCAGACTCGTTGGCGTTTCTGAAACGGAATAAAATATTTTATTTCCTCCGCTCGAAGGTCTGATAATAAAATCTTTATTATCTCAAAAAATTTTGCCAGCGACAACACCTTGTGTGGCTTTTTTCTAATTCTGAGACTGTCTGTGTTTTCATATTAATGGTTTGTCTTCATATCCTTAGATACACTTCCCACCCACTTAGACCTTTACTATCATTCCAATGACACACTTCCCTTTGTTACTTATCAATATTTTCATTGTCCCTAACTTCGTTTCTCCTTTTCCTCCTTTCTTTCTTTTTTCCTTGGGTGACAACCAATTGATAACAAACTTCCATTTTTCGCGGATCCGCGGAAATCGGTCGATGCTTGACCTTAATATTTTTCGACACCTGTAATCTGTCAGCCGTGCGTGTGTGCTCGCTATGACCTGTTTTCGTATTATTTTTTCTTTCTTTCTTCTTCGTTTTCTCTTTCTTCCAGATCGCTTGAATGTAAAGAAAGAATTATTCTTAAAACCCAAAATATTTTTCGGCCGTAAATAATTATTAAATGGTTGATAAACCGTAAAAAACAAATCATATATCTGAATATTTCTCTCAGCTCGTCAGGTATGCATGGTGCCACAAAAGTATTGAACTGCTACATGATATCAGTCGTACTATATAGAATTGAATGCTGAAAAATCTGCTCAACGATGAAGAAGAGACTCGAAGCAACATAAATGTAGGTCTACAGAATAATGTTGAGGATACTGTGAACCGTTTTAGAGAAAAAATATAACATAATAGACTGGGAAGGTTGGAGAACGGTGAGCCGATTTAAAAAAAAATAAGGAAAATAATGGGATGGTTTTAAATAATTTATGGAATATTGAAGATATACGTCTCAGACATTCAAATAATCTTTATCTGTATAGAAAATCTAGTAAATATTTAAAACATTATGATACGCAAACCAAATGTATTTGCTTTCATTTGTACAAGAAAATATTCTATACACAAAACGGAGGAATAAATACATTCTAAAACCCATATTAAACAGATTATAAGACTCATCTCTATTTTTGGAAGCAAAAAAAAATATATTGAATACATAATAAAGTTAAGTCCAATTTCTTTATGCCAAAATAGCGAAGAATAATTGAAATGCTTAAGATTTTGCACGGCATGTTTGGTAAAATAAAAACAAACAACACTTAGCGACACACAGTATTGGTTTCACACGTCTCGATCCACTGCTGATGTCTTTACTGTAGTTAAGAGTAGAACTAGTGAAAATATTTATAATCAATCCGTTATGAGAGCCATCGTGCTCGAAAGTTTTTGTCAATGGTGAGCCGATCTAAAAAAACAAAATAAAGGAAATAATGGGATAGCTTTAAATAATTTATGTGATAATGAAGATATACGTCTCAGACATTCAAATAGTCTTCATCTGTATAGAAAATCTAGTAAATATTTAAAACATTATGATACGCCAACCAAACGTATTTGCTTTTATTTGTACCACAAAATAGTCTATACTAAGTATATTTAGAGATAAATGTAACAAAAAGGAATCTTATATTTAATATCAGGAATAGAAAGATGAAATTTCTAGAGCACATAATGAGGAAAGAGTACTTGGAAAATCTGATACTTAAAGAGGCATAGGATAACAGCACGACTTTGTGAGTTTGAGGAAACAGCCTAGTTTCGTTTATATTTTGTTGATGTTCTCAACGCGTTCGTCCATAAGTATCACATACTGTGATAATAGTAATACACATATGTAGTTACATCAACGGAAAAATATCTGATATCACATTGGTTCGATCAATGCTTATAAGGAAGTTAAAAAGTATTAAGGGTATATTTCAAATATTCGGCAGACACCTATGCAATTAGATTTTTCCCAGTAGAATAATAACCTCTCACATCGTACCCCAAGTATTCATTATGTTTAAGAGGGCTGGAAAATATTTCATGATAGCGTACAGCATCTATATGTTGATATGCATGCAAGAGGTAGGTCCACAACTTTTGTCAATAAAGATATACTGTGTACTATTGCTGTATATGAGTAATGCTAATATCCGCCTTTTTTGGAACATATGCACGTATTGATACAGCTATTCTACTGTCCTAAGTGTACATTTATTCTCGTTTTATTTAAACTATATATATATATATATATATATATATATATATATATATATATATATACACTCTTTATTTTGCAATCAACACCATCACTTGATAAGACACCAGATGCGTTGAAACAAAATGGTTATTTTTGTAGTGATGTTATAAGATGCATATGTTATAAGTTTGAATAAAAATTATATATATATATATATATATATGGGCGAAATGGGGAGATTACGAAAACTTATGCAAAATATACGGACAGTCGCGATGCAAAGCCTTTCTGAAATGTATTTAAGATTTATTGCAATAGAACTTTTTTCCGTTGCATTGTCGGTTTTACGTTAACGACCTAATAAGTAGCCGACCAAAACAATGTAATCGGAAACTCTTTTTCTGATATATCATCACAAGTTATGGATATTTGATTATATCATTCCGACTTATTTACATGTCACATAGAGTGATCACCCACCCCTAATCTCAAATATCGACACCAATGAAATGAACGTATTTACAAGGTAAAAATAACATTTTGAAACGCCATTATTAGCGTGATTCGAAAATGAGGAGCGATTCTCTTTTACACTCAGTCGGCTTAAGATATTTTTGGAGGAGTGTATATAATAGTTAATGCGTGTTTGATGGTAAATATATCCTATGAGAAAGATAATAAAATAAATAAAAATATGCTAATATAACTTTTAAATGCAACCGGTAAAGTCTGTTAGATTTAATTGTTTGTATATTTGTCGTACATAGCTCTCAGACTTTTGGATAGAACAGAATTATATTTGTTTTCTTTCAGTTTTTTCATATTTTTTTTACTCTCTCAGCTATTATGAAGAAACACGTGTTGTCAGTATAGTGGGTAAGGTTTTGTTGACTACAATGCGATGTCTGTAGAGGATATTCAGTCTAAGTTATTGTCACCCTCAATCAGTATGTCTTTTGTTTATTCTAAATAAAATCCTGGCATTCAACTTGATAAAGTCTCTCAGTTTTCCTTTTCTCTTTATTCATATTGGCTTTTTGGAGTTACACTTTTATCTGACATTTTACACACACACACATATATATATATATATATATATATATATATATATATATATATATATATATATATTCGCCCTTGCATGAAGTAGTGCTGCCACATATAGTCTGGAGCCCTTCTGTTTGTCTCAACGTTCTTAATATAATCCAGAGACGAATATGCAGTGTTAGTGGCCCAGATCTGGCATCTCGTCTGCAGTCACTCTCTCACAGACGAGCCGTCGGCTTCCTCTGTCTTTTTTTACAAATACTTTCATGCTAACTGCTCTGATGAGTTGCTTTCGCAAGCTCCCAGACTTCAGGAATTTAAGAGTTCTACTAGGCTGGTATCTCGGTCTTACCCTTTCACTGTCGAAACTTTTAAGTGTAGCCGTCTCTTCTACCCAGCAGCTTCATGTCTCGCACTTCTCGCCTGTGGTTTTCCTTCCATTTTCCTGTTTCCCTGATAGCTATAATCTCCAACTATTCAAATGTAATGTCAATCGATGTCTCCAGATGCCCTGATCTATTCCCTATCCTTCTCTTCATCCTTTCCTCTATCACTCCTCTTTGCTCTCGCTCCTACTCTCTGTAACCGTTTGCGTGCTAATGGCTTCCCGCCTTGCCTGGGTTGAAACGCTTAAAAAATTATTGTGTATATTATATTTTCAATTTGAGCACACTAAAAATTCGCACTCAGTCTACAGCTGATCTTTATATATATATATATATATATATATATATATATATATATATATATGTGTGTGTGTGTGTGTGTGTGTGTGTGTGTGTGTGTGTGTGTGTGTGTGTGTGTGTATAGCAGAATAGAATAATCATTAGCAATTACTATTTCGTTGCAGGGGGAGGGTTTATAACAAAATATTTCCCTGATTGTTATTCACTCACATGTTTTACAAACCACCCCCAGCTATTTTATCTTTCTATCTCCTGTTTGCTCTTTTATGACTGTGTTATCTTTTCCTCTTGATATGTTCTCGACCCCACCACTATTTTCTCAGTTTAATTCTTCCTATGATTTCTGTTATCTTGGTCTGTTCTTTGATCCATATTAATCCATTTCTGTCTCTTAGTGTTAGCACAAGCACTGCTCATTTCTCTGACCTCTGCGCAATTTTGTGTTTGTTTTCCAGCAGTTTAGTTCGTTAATTTCCAGTTTTCTGTCCCGTAAAACATAGCTACCAATATGCATTATGATCTTTATATTTTTAGCCAATTGGCAAAATGTTTTTTGCTATGCTTCTATTGAAATGTTTTCAAATATTCAGCGATCATTTTAGTTCATATCCATAGTCTTTACCTATTCTTGTTTTTCTATCCAGATTTACTCCAAGTAAGGCAGTAAAGCCACATTAGACACACGGGATGTGAAAGAATTAAGAACCAGAAACATTATTAATGTGCAACCGCCATAGAAATATAATCAACAGGACAGTAGATAGCGACGGTCATTGCATTTAAATTTTTGGAGATTAAATTTTTGGAGAACTGGAAATAATGATTCCGGAGGGTTCCACAAGATAGAAGTCGAGAAAAGAAACTGTTAGCATAGAACATACGGTTACAGCTAGCCAATTCAAAATTAAATAGGTGAGACAGTTTACCAATCTAGTACAGCAGTTAAATTAAAGAAGTCGATATACCATAACGAAGATATCGGCCAAACAATTACCATAGAAGTATTTGTAGAAAAGGCAGGAGGAAACAAATTTATTGCGGTGGGAAAGTGACGGAAGCCGAGATGCCAGGTGAGGACATATAATATTGTTGATTCTTTTTTGGATTTAATCAAGAATCACCAAATATATATAACAATAATGTAATATATATATATATATATATATATATATATAATATATAATATTATATATAGTATCATATAATATATATATATATATATATATATATATATATATAATATTTCATAATATATATATATATATTTTATAATATATAATATATGATATATATATATATATATATATATATTTATAATATATAATATTATATTATATATTTTTACTATATATAATGTATATAATATATATATATATATATTAAATATTATAATATATAATATATGACATAATATATATATATAGTATATATTATATTTATAATATATAATGTTATATTATATATAATATAACATTATATATATATAGTATATATTTATATTATAATATATAATATTATATTATATATAATATTATATATATATATTATATATAAAACATAATATATATAATATATACATTATATAAAATATATTATATATATAATATATAATATTATATATAATATATAATATATATATTATAATATATAATATAGCAAATATAATAGTATTTATAATTCATATAATATATATATATATATATATATATTATGTAATATTATATTATATATATATATATATATATAATATAATATATATATAACAAATATAAAATATATATATAACATATATTATAATATATAATATTATATTTATAATATTATATATAACATATATGTATAATATATATTATATATATAGTATATAATATTATATATAATATATACATATTATATATTATAATATATAATATTATTATATATATATTATATATGACATATATAATGTATAATATATATATATATATATATATATTATATATATATAATATATATATATATATATATATATATATATATATATATATATATATATATATATATATATATATATATAAATAATATTATATATATATATATATATATATAATATAATAATATATAATTCGGTGCTATATAAATATAACACCGAACTATATGTGACAACAATATCCTAAGCATGGAAAAATGGTTGACATATAGTTATATGCGATTGACACTAGGGAAAATAATTAATTGAACTTCATGTTAGCAGAAAACATTTGTCGCAAATCTGTGTTTATAAAAACTATTGTAAAATGTGAAATTCTATGGATTTAATTTAGAGCGAACTTTATTTTTATTATCTTAGATGTTTTCTAAAAACAATTAAACGTTTTTTTTTACTGAATTTTGCTGTAAATTGTTTTAATAAATAATGAGTTTATATTCATATTTATTTCCTTTAATTCAAGCAAGATGATTTGTGTTCTTCATTTAATCAATGTATCATTTATTTCTCAAGAGTGATCAAGGATTGCAAAAGCTTTCCGAAATATATTTGTTTTATCAATACATTTTAGTTTTTGTTCTTTTATTACATGTAGTTGCTCAAATGCCGATCCTTTGCGAAAGTTGGTTTTTACCTGAGTCGCGATCATTGTAGCAAAAATATTAATATTCAGCTACTTAACAAGATTAAAAGAAGGAGGAATTCGAACATTTAACATATTAAAAAAAAACTAGGTACTGAATCAACTTAGTATAGTTTTGATTAAATTTACCTTTTAATAAAATAACTTATTATTCTATTTTAATTTGAACTGCATCTATATAACACAAACACTAGTTATGTAATCAAATGTATTAAATATAACTGGCTTTTTATCACATTTCCAAAAATATTTCTCTCAGAGGAAACATCTGATTTCCCAATATTAAACAAATAATTAAAAAAAAAATAGATACTGAGATTTTACAATATTATGAACACATCAAATACCGAACAAAAAATAACATTAGATTTTGTTATTTATATTTGATCAAATATTTAATCTTATTGACAGATAATCATACGTTAACCTTTCCTCTCTCTATTGTTCGAGAATTTTCCACAAGCAACGAATACACTGTATACCGTTGTACAAATTAATTGAAATAGCTGCTTTAGTTTCTTTCTTTTACCATAGAGTCAGTTCTAGACCCACTGGAGTGACAGGGCGTAATCGATTTTTATTTTTTCCTCCAATTAGGTCATTTGCAGTTGTGTGCAGTAATATGAATATATTTTCGAGATGTATGATGAAATTTATTTGGCCTTAAAAATATTGCATCATCTGTGATTGCATCAAATTTTCATCACGCCCAGACACTATTGTCTCGACTGTCGATTAGTTGTCTTACGGCCATTACTGCGATAGACGTTGCTCCAAAGAAGCTTATGAAAATTGTAACGCTGCGCGAACCAGCCTTACCAATGAGCAAATCAAAGTATAATAGACTGGCTCGGAAACTCTCCTGATTTAAATCCAATCAACAATCTGAGATCAATATGTAAGGGACGACTTCGTGGAATGGACATACGAAGCAGCAACATGTGCACCGGGCCATGTTTTATTGGAAAAATACGATAAATAAGAAAGTAAAAACGGAATTATTCGTTCTGTTTCAATTAATTTGCACAAGGGTGTATATAACACATACACTAGTTACATAATCAAATGTATTAAACATAATTGACTTTTTATCACATATTCAAGGATATTTCTCTTAGAGTAAATTTCTGATTTACCAAGATTAAAGCAAATAATTTAAAAATAGATACTGAGATTTAACAATATTGTGAACACGTAAAAATACTGTACAAAAAAGTAATATTAGTTTTTATTATTTATATTTGTTCCGATATTTAATCATACGTTAACGTTTCCTTTCTTTGGTGTTTAACAATTTTCCACAAGTAACAAATACAATGTATGTAAGAAAGGCAGAAAAAAGGTAAAATAAGATAGATTAATAATTTAATCAAGATTGGCTATTGACAATCTCAGTATCTGATTGATAAATGTTGTGACAAAATGAAACATAGCATAAAAAAAAAAGATTCGAGTCCTGCTAAAAATGATAATTGTGTATTCGGTTTGTAAAGAAAAAGAAAGATGCCAACTTTGATGGATTATTAATTACTACTTCACCAAATCCGTCAAAAAGTTGACATTTATGAAATGAATATTTTGTTTACTTGAAAGATTTCTTTTTTTAATCAAATCTCTAAATATATTTTCCAATTATCATTGTTATAGATTTCTCTTTTAGGGAGATTTTTTTTTTCATTTCTTTGCTACGTAAACAACTTCAAATAATCCGTTATTTCAAGAGATAAAACTCTTTTAGCCACGATTTACTGATGAAAATGCACGAATATTCGAAGAAAATTGTATGCTTAAACATTCTCTGCCATATCAAAAGCCCTTATAAAACTATTGATTTGACGTCAGTTTTTAAGACTTGGCTGAGTATAATACGTGGTGATGGCTGACTGCTCATATCCGAGCATGGCTGTCTACTAGGGCGACTAATCGATTCCTCTTACAGACGCCTGCCCAGGCACATTTGTTTGTTCAACACCTACAGAGCACACCTGTGGTTTATAGTGCAAATATGCTAAGCGGATCTCTGATAGAGTTTATAATAATATGGATATATTCTGACATTATGTTCCATAATTGTGTTCCATTATTCTTTTGTCCTGCCGATCATGACTCTCTCCAACTTTCTATCCTACATAAGATTTAGCAAAGATTGTCTTTTTGGTATCCCTATCACTTCATCTCTTTACCCCGTTAGTTAGATTACATGCTACTTCCATCTTTTTCTATTCCCTTATGTTTTTAAGTGTCAAATTCTCCGAGGATTCTTTCCTCAACTCTTTTCGATTGTAAGTATATATGCTTGACATCATCACCAACACCATCATCATCATCATCATCATCATCACCAACACCACCATAATTATCATCATCATCACCATCATCAATACCACCACCACCACCATTATCATCATCATCAACAGCAGCAGCAATATCAGCAGCAGGCAAAATAGATTTAAGCTTGCAAGTACTAAACATGGGATTATCTAACATGAAAATAGAAAATAACATTTGCCTTAAAAATAAAATTTGCCTTAAAAATAACATTTGCCTTAAAGAAAACTTGTTATAAGGCTCCATCCTAGGCCCTACTCTGTTCCTTATCTTCATCAATGATCTTCCTGACGCCAATTGACTCCCAGGTGGGCATCTACGCGGACGACACTACAATTTACTCTTGCCTCAAAAACAAATCTAATGTCATTGACAAAACTAACCTGGCCGTTCGTCTCGAAAAGGACCTCCAATCGGTTGTGAACTGGGGCCGTAATTGGCCACTAAAAACTGCTCTCTATTAATCACCACAGAGAACCTTCCCTGCGCCACATTAGAATGAATGTCTGATGCTCAAATTCCGGAGAGCGCCTCTCTGCGGCTGCTCGTTCTCACGTTGTCTACTGACCTGAGATGGAACAAATACATTGAGTCAACTGCTTCGTCCACCGCAAGGAAAGTTATCTCCCTATGCCGCGCCAGGAAATTTTTCTCCCCGGAATTGATCCTTCAAATCTACAAATCAACCATTCGCCCTTGCATGGAGTATTGCTGCCATATATGGTCTGGAGCCCTTTCTGTTTGCCTCGGGGTTCTTGATAAGATCCAGAGACTGATGTGTAATATAATTGGCCCTGATCTGGCATCTCGTCTGCAGTCGCTCTCTCACAGATGTGCCGTCGCCTCTCTCTGTCTTTTTTTACAAATACTTTCATTGTAATTGCTCCGATGAGCTGCTTTCGCTGGTTCCAAGACTTCACGAATTCAAGCGTCCTACTAGGCTGGCATCCCGCTCTCACCCTTTCACTGTTGAAACAGTTAAATGTAGCCGCCTCTTCTACTCCAATAGCTTCATGTCTCGCACCTCTCGCCTGTGGAACTCCCTTCCCTACTCCTGTTTCCCTGATAGCTTTAATCTCCAACTATTCAAATGTTATGTCAATCGACATTTCTAGTTGCCTTGATCTATCTACTATCTTTCTCCTCATCCTTTCCTCTAACAATTCCTACCTGCTCTCGCTCCGAATCCTCTGCAATCTCCTGCGTGCTAGTGGCTTCCCGCCTTGCTAGGGGTGAAATGTTTAAAAAAAATCTAAATACACAAAATTTAAATTGCATGATCGTGCAGCTTACTGTGATATCAACAATCAAATTTTCTGAAAAAGTCTCGTTGAAAAGCAAATTTATCTGTCTAACTAACCGCTTCAAAAACTTGTAAGGCTAACAAACTTTGAAGTGATCCATTACGGCTGAACTCAGACATCACCAATCAACTGAACTTTATCATACAAAACCAGGATTACTCGGAAAAATGTAAAATTCTAAAGAAGCTCAATAATTTATACAAATAATCCATATTCTGTTCAATTCCACTGATAAATTTTTCAATCTTTCAAAAAAAAACAAAAAACAAACTTTTACATTTCGGAGCAAAATGCCACATACAAAACAGTCACATCACCAAATTGAAATAGAAAACATGTAAACAAATATAAAC
>CAHIKZ030000042.1:1367500-1397500 GCA_903632075.3 Acanthosepion pharaonis | reverse complement strand
GAATGGGGGGGCATATAAAAGAAGGAAGTGAAGCCTGATGAATATATATATATATATATATATATATATATATATATATATATATATATATATATATATATATATATATATATATATATATAGATAGATAGATAGATAGATAGATAGATAGATATAGATAGATATATACATAGCATATATACATGCATGCTGTGTTTTGTGTGTGTGTGTGTGTGCGTGCACGTGCTCTGAGGTTTGACGTTGAAGGAACCCTCAAAACCACCAAAGTGCAGAATCGGGTCGCGAAGGTTATGAAGGTGAGGGTCACAAATATAGAGCAGGAAGTGAAGCCAGATGAATATAGGATATACGCCATAAGACAAACAGATAAAAGGAAATTATATAAACGTCCGCCCTACGTGGGGAGAAAGATAATACTTCACAAAAAAATCGAACGTTCAAAGAAAGATACGTATCTATACCTCCACCGATTCAACCAATTTTAATTTCACAGCGTCTAGAAATGAATAAACTATTTTAGCTATGACAAATTTAGTCTTGTATTCTCATCAGACGTTAACAACATAACATTACAAGAATACAAATCCCCGTCGTTTGGTTCCTCGAAGAATATATTAATTTACAGGTATATTCCTAGACGCGGATTTTGCCAATTAAATATTTGGGAAGAATTTGACACCATAAACCCACGGAGAATTAGAACAGTGGAAGATGCCTTGTAAAAGTTAACAAAGTACTAAGAAACAGGAAGAGTGCTGAACTCCTACATCATATTCAACCTAATTTATAACAGAGAGCATTGGAAAATTACCCGACACAGAAAAAAAAAGAAGATTTGAGGCAACAGAAATTATATCCTACAGAAGCATGCTGGGAAAAAATTGACTAAATATGTGTGTAACGAGGAAGTTTGAAAGAAAATTGAAATACAGTAGATGCTAATATTTAGAATAAGATAGCGACAATTAAACACCGAGAAAAGATTGCTTGAAGAATGCGACATTGACATGGTATACGGAAGTCAAGAACTAGAAAAGTATGCAGTGAGTAACCGTATTACGAGATGTGTAAATGGATGACAGAATAGTGGATGGGAGGAATGGGAAAATACTTATTTTACTAAAGACTACAAAGGATAGGAAGTTGTGGAGTGTCAAAATCACACTCTTCCTGAAGTGACATGTCTCAAAGAAAAAAAGCAAGAAGAAGAAGAAGAATGTTGTAAGCTTCATTGAATTCCTGGCAGCCACATCAAACAAATTCTTTAATATTCTTTGTTCTTATCAACAGAACCTTTCTTCTAAGTCACCTCTGACCATATTTATTCATCCAGTTATTGTCTGATTATATCAACTGGTTACTTTGTTATTTGTGTCCTTTTGACGCTATGTCTGGCTCATTACTACTGTCCTAGTGTCTGCGGACTTCATAAATCGACCTGGAGATTGTACTCACGGACACAAATTGCTTGTAATACTTTAATCACCTTATTGCACACAATGCCGTCAAAATGATGGTTTATTTTCGAAGTCTTTTATAACCATCGTCAAATGGTTTTCACATTGTGTTATTGCTGGTTCATATCCTTTTTGAGATTTTTTTTTTTTGTTAGATGAGGAATTGTTAATAATATATGATTTATTGAAACTATTGCTCTCATCTCCAGTTTTTATACATTCTTTTAGAGGCGCAATTTTTAATCAAGTACCTCCTATCTATATTGAAATATAATTATTTTGCCGAGGGTGGATATATTTTTGAGTTGTTTACTGCGTTATGTTTTTTGAACTGACATCACAGGGAGAAAATACAATAATCATATAATTAAAAATGATATTGATAATTCTTCTTTTGAAAAGAAATAAAATTTTAAAAAATATAAGCAAACAAACACTATCGGTAAAGACATATATAAATAGATGTACTTACGTGACAGTTCGAGTACTTACGGTCTAGAATGCCACACGTAGCGAAGTCGATGTTATTGTGACGAATTGGAGAACTACACGTTATTAATTTATAAACTTTCTAATTTCTAATAACTGAAAAACAAATAGGCGTCCAAAACTGACATCATGTGGCAGTTTTTATTCATACAATTCTTTAATAACAAAATAATAACAAAAATTGCAATATGAGCACCGGTAAAAAAAATGTTTGCTGCGAAATTAAGTCCAAAAAATTCATGCACAGATATCCTCAACTACACATGGCCCAGTGGATAAAGACGTTGGATAGATGCAGTGACTAGACCCAACTCTTGAAATTATATTTCAATTGAGTACTGTTGAGTGATAAGCTAATTCTATAAAGAATAGCCACCTATGATAATGCAAAGCTCTTCTGTAAAATGAATTGGAGCACTCCGGCTGATCGGCATTTGTTTACAATAAAAAAAACAATACGCTAGATTTAGCTGTTTCTTGCTGTCGAATGAAGATAGCTCAGTGGTAAAAACTCTGACTGACTGGTTGGGTTTCGATCCCGGCTTGAAGTATTCGGATGTCTAGTCGCACTGATGAGCTGTGATACAGCGAAACAGTAATGTCTGCGAATGACATAAAACACGTTATTAATTTATAAGCTTTCTAATTTCTAATAACTGAAAAATAAATAGGCGTCAAAACATTGACAGCATGTGGCAGTTTTTATTCATCTAAATTCTTTAATCCCGAAAATATAATTTAGGATTATTTTTATTGTACCACAAGCAAGACAATAATGTCTCTAAAACACAAGGTTTAATGAGTGTGGAAGGGAATGAGCAGACCTTATTGAAGGGAAAGGACAATAAAAGAACGGGTGAGACATAATATGATGATTGACGTTGCATTTAATTTTTTTGGAAATCGTTGGTGATAGGAAAGCAAGAAACCGGGAGAGAGTTCTATAGTCGAGAAATGCGAGAGAAGGAACTATTAAAATAGAACTTACGGTTTCATCTAGCTACATCAACAGTAAAACTATGAGACATAGTACCAAATTAGTACTTGTAGTACGCTTAAATTCATGCAGTCGAGATACCAAGCAGAGTATCTCGTTAGAAGAATTTTCAGGAAAATATGTATAGAAGAGACAGGTATGTCCTTCAACGCGCTCGGAAAGTGACTGAAATCCAGATGCCACCATAGAATTGATAACATTACAGAACCGTTCCGGCCGTTGTACGCTCCGGCCTTCTTCAGGTGATTGGAATTTCAATTCGAACCCTTTATTTCGTTCACCGGGGTAGATTGTTGACCAGGTGACTAAAAGAACATCATAAAGTGGTAATACAACGGGAAATAGGAAAATCAGGCACAGCTGACCACATATGGAGGAAAAAGGAAGATTACCCCACCCTTGTGAGATGAGGTTGAAATAATAGACAGAGAGCATCACAGGAAAATACGAAAACTTAAGGAATCAGCTTATATGTTTGGCCACAAATATCTCCTGAGCCGACAAAGCATAGAAATAGAGAGAAGCAATGAATAACAACAACAGATTGCAATATAAGCTCTAGTAAAAAAAATGCATTAATAATAAGAAAAATTGCAATATAAGCACCGGTAAAAAATGTTTGCTGCGACATCAAGTCCCCAAAATTCATACACAGATGTCTTCAAGTACATATGGGCCAGTGGATAAAGATTTTGGATAGATCCAATGACTAAACCCAAATAGTTCAATACCAGGCCATATGGAGAGTTGAAATTAAGAGAAATAACTGATAAAGAAGAGGCATGGCACGTGGAACTAGAACTATCTAAAGGGTTCGGTTCGAAATTCCACTTGCCTGAAGAAGACCGGAAATGTTGTGAATATGTCGATGAAGATGAGGATAACTGTTCGAATAATGTAAATAATGCAAGTAATCATAATAGCTCATCTCAGAGATATAGACAGATATATAGAGAGAGACATAGACATAAAGGCCGGAGTGTACAACGGCCAAAACTTTGTGAATATGGCAATGAAGATGAGGATAACAGTCCGAATAACGTAAATAATGCAAGTAATCATAATAGCTCAGATATGACAGATGATTATAGACAGATATTACAGAACCTGCTTTGGATTTGGATTATCGAGAGTCTCAGAATATAAAGCAGGAGCAGCAATAATCAGTGAATGACAAATTTATAAATGTGCAAAATGGATTCAGTCGAGAAAATGTCTGGCACAGCAAACCAAGTAGCATTCCTGACAATTGATTCAATATAATAATTCCCTTTTATAATTAAAACAATAGAACATGAAAAACGCGAATGAAGAAAAATATTCAGAACATCTGTAATATGAAAAACAGAATATGCTAAAAGCCTTAATAAATTTAAATCCTTTAAATATTTTATACAAATTCGTATTTTGCAGATCATTTGACAAGTCAGACAGGCAACACGTCCTGTTCATTAGCTTGAAAAGTCAGTGTCTGAGAATCTAGCACATCTGATCTATGCCAGAAAATATAAAGTTCTAGAACATGGTCGGCTTTGGCAACCTTTAGAAGTTGCTATCGACCAGCCCAAACGAACAAACATGGTTCTGTGCCAAAATAACATTCTCTAGTTACGTACTTCATTTTCCGAGACATATGATTTCATTGTGTTGTGTCGAGATGACAACCTGTAAATAGAAGGTTGATGATACGAAGTCATCGATCTCTTGGGTAACTCGTAATATGTCGATCTTATCAAACATGGTGGCCAATTTCGAAAGGTATCTGACTGATCGTAGGATGACACGAATAAGTCACTAATGGCTAATTGAACTACAACCGAAATGGTGGAGATTTGAAGAAACGTAGCAAGACGGAATTGATATTTAAAATCTGTGATGAGTGAAATTCTCCTGGGGTCTATGCCAATTCACGGAGGTTTTGAAAAACGATTCTCAGTGTACAGTTTCCACTTGCTCGTTAGAATACGTTATGGAAGTCAACACTGTCTGTCTTCACCGAGTAAACTGCGATTTCACTGAAATATCTTTAACACTTTTATCTCCAGTTGTTTGTCTTTGGTCATTTTTCAGCAATGGATAGCGACTCGATTTAAGGAATCGGAGATCCGTTTTCGAGTTTCAGTCAATTTCCTTCAGTCAATTATGTGCCATGCGTGATACACGCTTAGGCGATCATGTATCTTTCGATACATGACTGACAAGGCAGACTTTTTTTCCCTCAGTAGGTTGCCATTTCTTTCTGCAGTAGACAAGTTGCCATCCAAGGATATAGAACGGTCTGTCTTGCTATTTACACATAGCTGGGGGAGGGAAGAAGAGGGTATTAGCACGTAAGTGAATATAATGGATTCGACTGGAATTCGAACTCGGCCCTCCGATTACTCATTCCGAGCCGCCATATACTACACCGTATTTCCTTATTTGATAATAACCTTGGGAAAGATATAAATGTATCTCTTCTCTGACTGTGTTCTACAACCTTGGTTGGCAATTAGACTAGTGGAAGTAAAACTCTGAATTCAAACCAGCCGGGAGAGTTTTGTTTTCTGTCAGGTTATCTTGCTCGGGAAACAATACAAATACAGTATATGTGTTCCTCCAACGACCCATATAGATTACAGGACACGTAAAGAAATTACAAAAGTTTTCTCTCGAACAATTCTTCAAATAAGAATTAACTGTAAGAAATCAATTCGCTTAACTACACTAGCACGTTAATAGATATTTTCACCACTTTACACAGTGTTGCAGCAAAATCCGACACTTGACAAAAAGAAAACGAAATATGGCAGTAAAAACATAGGCTGCATATACAGAGACCAGACAGTTTATTTAGCAACAGTTAGAGTTACATACTACATTATTTTTCAATGTAACCGTCTGCGGCGGCGACGACCATCTCAAGGCGCGCGCGAAATGAGTCACTCGCTTTGGCCACTATGTACTTCTCTATAGCGGCGAATGCTCTGAAGGCTGCTATCGAGGAGGCGTTCGCCGCTATGGATAAGGACATGGTCGCCAAAGCGTGTGACTCGTTTCGCACCCGCCTTGAGATGGTCGTCGCCGCCAGCGGAGGTTACATTGAAAAATAATGTAGTAGGTAACTTTAACTGTTGTTAAATAAACTGCCAGGTCTCTGCATATACAACTTTTCTTTTTATTGCCTATTTCGTTTCCTTTTCGTAAAGTGTCGGATTTTGCTGCAACACCCTGTACATATTGACCGCTAAAAGTCGCAACTTACGATTCATCATTTTGAAATGTGTGCCTTGTATCCGCTTTGCTTTTTGATTTAAAGAGATGCAAATTTGTTTCTGATGACCTGATAATTTTTATTCTTGGATTATGGTTAATACAAAAGACATTGGTGCTAAATATACAAAAGAAATTCAATAAAATGTACTAAACTATATTCACCCTTGTGCAAATTAATTGAAACCAAACGAATAATACCGGCGTTCTGAGTAAGACGAAAAACTGCATTCAAAGCAAGGCCTCTGATCAGGTTCTTTTAATTGCTCGTGTTACCAGGTTCACTCTGAGCCGGGGTGGTAGCACCAGTTAGGGTCCCAGCTATGGGTAAAAAGATAAACCCTAAACTGGGTTCAAAACGCTATGAAAGTTTTAAAATAGGTTTTAATCCTAGAAATACTTTTTGAAAATATTAATTTACAGCAATAAATTTTTGAAGAAAAATTATTACCAGCTATACATTTTTGAAAAAAAAATCTCCTTAGCAATAAATAACCTATTGAGGTTGATATTTCGTAAAGCAAAATAAACGAAATCAAACCAAACAGAATAATTCCGTTAGTATTTAGTTTTTTTTTTTTCGTATTTTTTCAATGTAAGATGAGCCAGTGCACATGTTAGTACTTCGTATGTCCATTCCACCAAGTCGTTCCTTACAGCTTAACCACAGATTCTCGATTGGATTTAAATCAGGAGAGTTTCCGAGCCAGACTATTCAACTTTTATTTGCTCACTGTTAAGGCTTGCCAGTGTCTTCGTGCAGCGTTACAATTTTCGCACGCTTCCGTCGGTGGAAAATGGCAGAAATAATACAAGGCAGCGGATTAACATCACTTTTCCTGAAAGGATACTTAAAAGTGTAAGGGAAACGATAGACCAAATTACCAATGTGTTTTCGTGAAAATCGAGTGTTATTAAATGGCATAGTTTGAACAATGAAGACCTGAATATGTTCACGATGTTACAAGATATTCTCAGACAAAAACAAAGATCAAGTGTTGACAGAGTGCGAATTTTTAGTGTGCTCAAATTGAAAATCAAATATACACAATAATATTTTTAAGCATTCAACCCCAAGCAAGGCGGGAAGCCACTAGCACGCTAGGGGTTACAGAGTGTTAGAGCGGGAGCAAATAGGAATGATAGAGGAAGGATAAAGAGAAGGATAGGGGATAGATCAAGGCATCTGGAGACGTCGATTGACATTACATTTGAATAGTTAGAGATTATAGCTATCAGAGAAACAAAAAAAGGGGAGGGAGTTTCACAGGCGAGAAGTGCGAAACATGAAGCTATTGGAGTAGAAGAGACGGCTACATTTAACAGTTTCGACAATGAAAGGGTGAGAACGAGATGCCAGCCTAGTTGAACGCTTAAATTCATAAAGTCTGGGAACCAGCGAAAGCAGATCATCGAAGCAGTTACCATGAAAGTATTTGTAAAAAAGACAGAGGGAGGCGACGGTATGTCTGTGAGAGAGCGACTGCAGACGAGATGCCAGATCAGGACCAATTACATTGCATATCCGTCTCTGAATTTTATCAAGGACCTTGAGACAAACAGAAGGTGCACCAGACCATAACAGAAATACTCCATGCAAGGGCGAATGGTTGATGTCTAGATTTGAAGGATCGACTCCGGTGAGAAAAATGTCTTAGCGCTGCATAGAGGACTAGCTTTCCTTGCGGTGGACGAAGCTATTGACTCAATGTATTTGTTCCATCTCAGGTCAGCAGACAATGTGTGACCGAGCAGTCGCAAAGATGTGCTCTCGTGGAGTTGAATATGAATCAAAAATAAAGCAGCAGATTCAAGTATAGAATTTGAGAATGCAAAAGATAAAAAAAAGTTCACGAGTCCCAATCTCATTCACCAGACAAAGCCTCTAGTGATGTTTGAATATTTACAAAATTAAAAAAAAATAACTTGCGGATAGAGATCTGCTGAAATCCCTAATATCCTTTAGTTTTGTTATTTAGCATTCTTAGGCATATCGAACCTTTTCTGGTTATTTAAAGCCATGAAATATATGGACATTATAAGAATATTTTCAGTGTCTGTCTATATTTCTGAGATGAGGTATTATGTACAGTATTTAAATTTTTCGGACACATGGCACAGTGAATAAAGGCGTTAGTTAGATCCAGTGACAGGACCCAAAGAGTTCAATACCCGGTTAATGCAGTGGAGAACTTGGAGAGGGGAATTAACAGGACATAACTGATAACTAACATTCATTAAAACATGGCACGTGGAACTAGAAAAGTCTGCCCCAGTGAGCGAAATAAAGGGTTCAGTTCGACATTCCAAACACCTGAAGAAGGCCGGAGCGTACAACAGCCGAAACGTTGAAATAAATATTGCAACAAAGATGAGGACAATAGTTCGAATAATATAAATAGTGACGAATATTTTCTTAGATAATAATAGTTTACTAATGAATTAGGAGAGAAGAGATTGCACACACACACATACATATATATATATATATATATGTGTGTGTGTGTGTGTGTGTAATATAACAATATATATTGTGAATATAACAAACCTAACGGTAATTGGAATTTAGAGCGTCACAAAGGGAATATTGATGACAGCCAATTATGGCCAGGTAAGTAAATTTACTTTCATAGGACTATTCTTGTAACTTCACTGGCAAACCCAGTAGACACACACACACGCGCGCACACACACACATATATATATATATATATATATATATATATATATATATATATATATATATATATATATATATATATATCTGTATTTTGTGATACATTAGCGCCATTGCTGGAAATATTCTTGGAAGTCGTTTATTATATATATATATATATATATATATATATATATATATATATATATATATAAAAATTATTAGCAACAGTGACTATTGGTATACTTCGTAGATAGTTGCAGTATAAGTCACATGCTGATGATAAGATTTATATTTGAACACTAACACAACTAAATCGATCATGTACCAAAAATCGATTTTATGTTACTATTCATATTTTTTCTCTCTCCTGTTTATATTTTCTGCTATATTTAATATGGTTTGGATCTTCACATATATTTAAATAATATTTTTCACTTCGACTATATTCACATTTGATTCATGTACAATATACGTATATCATAGGTTAGCTTTAGGTTTTATTTAGTGACAGTCATCCAAGTACAGCGATTTTGACGCATACGCCTGCTGCGATAAGGTTCGACGGATAAGCGGCCCACTCAAAACCATTATCATACGATGATAGCACATATGCTCCCCACCTTTTTTTGAAGTTGTACCATAAAGATCAAGGCAAATTAAGGGTAATAGTGGCAGAATACACATTATTCAGAGGAATGTCAACAGAAACCACGGTTCAAAATGCATATCGCCCACGTTTTGGCATCATGCTGTAAGAAATTAAAAGTCTCGATCATTTTTGATGATTTTGCAGGACGCATTGAACAGTGCAATATACGTCCAGAAGACCAATTCTGCTACCATCTCTGGAACAGGACGGTGATGTTCTCTTTTCTAAATGAACACGATAATCAATATGCTCCGTTAAGATATTCGACAAATTTTCTCATCGTTCCGATCGCTACAAATATTATCAATGATAAATTTCTGGAACACGATATGACGATGATAAGAGGTTAACTTAGAAAAAAGAAAACAAAGTCAGTTTTTGATAAGATGGGGCAATAAATATTATCGACGATGCCAACTTCTCCTCAGAGATCCCAAGATATTTTTTCTTGCAAATTCTTTGTCGTTCTTTCATTATCAAACTGAAGAAATCAAAGAAAATAAACATTTTCTCCGGTGGCGAAACGCGTCTTTGATAAAAAATAAAAAGAAGGACTTTCCCTTTTGTCTCATCCTTTTTATTTCAGACATTATATATCCTACAAAAACACACACAAAATATATATATATATATATATATATATATATATATATATATATATATATATACCCAGTCGGTATCTTAAAAGAAAAACAACTTAAAAGAGTCCGTTTGACCAAAACAAGGGCTGACCAAAATTAATCATAAAAACAAATGAATACTACAGATAAATACATTTTCTTCAGAAAATCATTAATTCCTGTAGTTCACTGCTACTAACAAGCAGAATTCTTTTTCTCCTGATGATATCCATGCTTGCCGAAACTAGTCTAGGAATCTAATTGCAATAATAAAACAAAACAATATTAATATACAACCCAGTGTGTATAAAAAATAAATTCTCCATATTATTCATTGTTCAATATATATATATATATATATATATATATATATATATATATATATATATATATATATATGAGAGAAAGAGGTTGTAGTGGTTCCAACGGGAGAAAAGTATGTATATTAAAAAGCAGAGAAGGGAGGTGCCGAAAACGTTTTTGATTGTAATGTGGATTTTTTTTTTAAATATTATGCTTTATTTTACATAATTTTACTACAGGTGTTTCTGGTCTCGCGACCCTCTTCAGGCAAAAGGCGGAGATTTCCACATATTATTAAAAATAATTAATTTTTTCCTCATGTTTTTCAATATTAAATATTTTCGATATGAGACATTTTCTGTTTTCGTGTTAGTAATCCGAATGTATTTCTTGAATATATATATATATATATATTAACCGAAAAATAAAACGAAAACAGTAATTATATTTTATATACATTCTGACTACTGTCGTTATCTTTCTGGCTGTTATCACATCGTTTAGGGTAGTGTACCCTGATGTTTTCACCAGATTCATCTCGATCCGGGGCTTTTCAACAACAAATGTGTTACTGTTTTTAAGCATTTTTTTTTTTTTTTAAATTTGCGATTCTTGAGGGTGGATTAATTTTTCAATATGCTAACAGTGAAAGTCGTCAGTCTTATTCACCAAGAGTGACCAAGTAAAAGTCGTCATTTCTCGTGTAGAACATCTCAAATTATCAAAATATGTGAGAGCTACTTTCGGGTCCTTTTGCCAGCTGATGCGTTTAATCAACACCCAAGCTAAACAGACGCCAAAATGAAACCTCAAGTAGTTTCTAGCAGCGACACAACACCCCAGCCCAGCGGGAGTGACGCCAAAATGTTGCCGACAGTAGGCACGAGATGATACCCAACACTCTAGCCCACCGGGAGCGACGTCAAGATGGATCTTGCAAAAATTACGATCAGCTGCGTAACACTGAGAAAAAGTAAAAATTCACAGACGGAAGCAGATTCGCATGGTCTGCCTTTAGAAATGACATTGACTGCAGCAAATGATGATGATGAATAGGTATTGATGCTTAAAAGGTATTTATTGACTGCAGCAAAAATTTGATGAAAGATATTTTGTTGCCAATGTTTTGCCAGTAATGTTGAACGTGCGATGTCATTTAAGCACCCAGTTGGAAAACGGAAAGACAAGCTTTTACCTGTGAAAAGGGTAATGTTTTAATACAACTCCTAAATTAATTCTTTGAAATTTGGTATTTGTTCATAAAGAAACGTGATCTTCACCACATCAAAGCTAAAAACAAAGCCATTGATATCGCATCAACTTTAATCAAGGTAGATCGACTTCCAGCCACGAGAACCAGATGGTGTTGATAGAGCTGGGTGTGCAGAGAACATGATCCCAGAAATTTATGAGATTAACACAAAAAGCAATGATACAAGTGCAGTACTGTGGATGATTTAACTGCAATACTGTTTTTTTTTTCATAGATTACAAGGGGTAGTAATATATCCCTATAATAAGCCATGGCCACACCTGCTAAAATGCAATTCATAAAATTTGTATGGAAGGAGATCGAGAAGAAATTATTAAAACCTAGAATATAAAAATGAGAAAGGCACATATGTCTGGGGTGGATGTTTCCTGAGAGTTGACTGAAAATATACTACTGTTTAGTACGTACAACATTCACATCAATATTGAGAGTAGTCCCTCAATTGTGAGCGTTATGTATATTTACAATCTTGTCGTGAAAGAATAAAATCTATAGAAGCTTGTCAAATGATGCAATTCTTTAGTTATCATCTCCACAGATGAATCTGACGCAGACTACTTCCTGTATCTCAAATCAAGATCAAATACCTACCAATTCAAATGATTTCTATACAGCAGGATAATGTTTAATTGCTATGATTTCAATCTGACTACTGGTCATTACCAAAAGTACATCCTTCAGAAAATTGATTTATTTTCTCACACTTAATACCTATGATTGAACAAGTGGTTAGAATGTTCGCTTTCCGACCATGCAACACTTGTTCGAATCTCACCGTAAACGATTTATCAAGAAGTTAACATTATTTACATTATTCGGACTATTTTCCTCATCTTTGTCGCCATATTTATTACAAAGTTTCGGCTTCTTCAGGTGGTTAAAATGTCGAACTGAACCCTTTATTTCGCTCATTGGGATAGACTGTTCTAGTTATGGATGTCAGTTTTCATTCCCTCTGAATGTTCTCCACTGCCTTAACCGGGTATTGAACTCACACTCTTTGGCTCCTGTTCCTGGATCTAACTAACGCCTTTATCCACTGTGCCATGTGTCCTTGTGCATGAATTTCTGGGTATTATAAACCTACTCTCTTCAGCAACCACTTTTTACCGGTGCTCATAAATATGGCGACAAAGATGAGGACAATAGTCCGAATAATGTAAATAATCTACATAATACTTCATCTCAGAAATATAGAGAGATCAGTAAGTTAATATCTTGATGTTATCGGCCTGGAGAGGCGTTCCCGGCGTTCAGACCCTTTGGAAATTACCTGGTAATCATACCACGAGTTAACCCAAGCATTGTGTGTGAAATCCGGTAGAAGGGAGTATTTGTAAACCGTCGATGATTGTGTTAGCTCGAAGTCACAAGTCATCTTGACCGAGGATTTGATCGAACTTGTCTTCATCAGACTGTTGAGCATGCCAGTTAATACACTCTCTCCCAGAAAGTGTAACTAATGTTGGCTCACATAGTTGTATTATAAACCAAAGTTGGGCTGTGTGGATTTTGAAAAATACGCCCTCATCACGGATTGGATAACCGCACTAATAGACAGATATACCCGGATACGAGCGACCAGCCATTATTAATAACATCCATGATGAAGAACCTGGTATTTTATGACAAAAACCCCGTAATTAATAGTGATATATTCTGCAAGCAATAATGATAGCTAACAGACTAAATGAACGTCTGTTATCGAACCAGGAACTGAATGAACGCAGCAACCTAGAAAAAGGAAATAGAAACTCAATAAACAATTATGCACAAAGATCAGTTGAGAATTTTTACAAACTGATTTTTTTTTTACAGTGAGGTCTATGTTAAAACAGGTCCGGCGGCCACTCGAGGTAGTGTTACAGTAAGAGGTATTTTATGCGCATAGGTGGGGAAGTTAACTGTTGATCCTAGACTTGAACATGTAAAATTTACACAAGTTGATCAAAGCAACCAAGAGACATTTCCAGAGAAAAATATAGTAAATATTATCACCCAAAAAATGTCGACTTATTCAACACTGTTTCCTGTGAATAAGGAAATGAAAATCTGCGGCAATTTAGATGAACTGACTTAATAAATCGCTCTTTTACTCTCTTTAAATGACAATAAATACGTTGAGTTTCAGCTTCATTCAAAATTATAGCTTTTGAGTTTCTTGTGGCTCTTATCAGTGTGCATTTTCCTTAGAAATTTTCAAATTTAGCTTATATCTTGATTGTAAACCTGACGATGAAAATAAAAAATGACTATTTTAGATATGCAAAACAATCTTATAAAATGTAAAAATGATATGGATTAAATGTTTTTATTCAAAGTGGGTGAGGCTTGTGTGATAATTCAGAATCTCCATTTTGATGCTTTTTAAAACACCATTGACATACACTTACTGACGCCTATATTCCAAATCATAATTAAATATTCACCAATTTAAACGACTTCTGTACAGTAGGAAAATGTGCAATTACTACTATTTCAGTCTGTCCACGCAATAAATTTACCATGAAGTTTGGGTTCACGGTATCTGCACAATTTTAAAATGCCTCTGTATCAGTACTACATTTTAATGAATACATTAAATTTTGTGAGTTGCGGTGGCCGTTAATCATTAAGTATTACTCAAGACTTTAATGAATAAAACAGTATTTAATTACATCCGCAAATAAATACTTAACAAGAGCAAATAAGTAAAAGTCAACCAAAGATAATTAAACATTTCAATGATTACCTTGTTAGTAGCGCGGCTCGGCTTAACGGTCGGTAAATCTTAAATCAAAATCATAATGCACAATAATTCACACTGACACTTCTATTTATACACCTGGCGGAAAACATATATTCATAAGTCCAGAGTGTCACACTCGAACTTCGGTTACTCATTGCCTTCCTATATGACTCAAGTGAAGCAGATTATATATATATTGTTCCACTCAACAATCACTTGCCGTCAGTAGCCTGACATCATTATTATAAACCTAGCCAAAAACATATATTCATAAGTCCAGAGTTTTCACGCTCGAACCTCAATGTCAGTAGTTACTCATTTTCTTCCTGAAATCAAAAGAAACTTGTCAGTACTTTGGAACAAAACATGTATTATAGTTGGATTTTCAACCAAATACACTATTTTATTTTATATATATATATATATATATATATATATATATATATATATATATATATATATATATATATATATATATATATATATAGTGACCAAGATTGGGTAGTTACTATAATTTGTTGCCAGACTCAGGGCGTAAAGGTCGTACTAACAAAGTCAATAGTCACTCAGTAATCACACAATCATCACTCTAGTCAGTAGCCTATATACACCTGGCGGAAAACATATATAATTAAATCAAGAGTGTCACGCTCGAACCACAATGTCGGTAGTTACTCGGTAGTGTCTCATTGTCTTCCTATACGACACAAAGGACAAATATATTTGCTTTTTTAAAGTTATATTATCTCCTGGGATTAAAACTCTAAAATGCGCTCTATGAGACAAGCTGTCATATAGACAAGACGATAAAATAATTCGAGACATAATTTCTTACAAGCTAAATTTAATAGCGGAATAATTTCTGAAGGCTAATATCATTTTCATCAAAGACTGGGATAATGTTGCCATAATCAATGTTCGGCTAAAAGTGAGTCTTTTTTTAGGATATTAGGTGTTTTTCCAATATTTCGTCATTGCCTTGTATTTCTCGGGTACTATAAATTTATATGATTTGACATGATGTCTTTTCATTGCTTAAGACTGGTAGATTAGGTTTTCTTGTCAGCAATGTAGGAATCAATCTCAAAGTAATGTATAATTGTTTATTTCCTATTTATTTGCACAGTTCCTTGTGTATGGATGTTCATCCATTCTTGTGCATGGTTATAATCCTTTGGTATTATTTACTGGATTATTTTTTGTGCTTTTTAACAGTCTTTCTATAAATTTTCTACTTAAAGACGTGTCAGCAGTTATCTCCTGTTAATTACCCTCACCAAGTTCTCCAATAACAGGGTATTGAACTCAAACTCTTTGGGTCTTGTCGCTGGATCTAACTAACGACTTTATCCACTGTGCCATGTGTCCTTGAGATTCAGTGACAGGACCCAAAGAGTGTGAGTTCAATACCTGGTTAATGCAGTGGAGAACTTTCAGAGGGGAATTAACAGATGACAACTGACATCCATTAAACATGGCACGTGGAAACAGAACAGTCTACCCCAGTGAGCGAAATAAAGGGTTCAGTTCGACATTCCAACCACCTGAAGAAGGCTAGATTGTACCACCGCCGAAACGTTGTAATAAATATGGCGACAAAGATGAGGACAATAGTTCGATTAATGTAAATAGTGTATATAATAGCTCATCTCAGAAATATAGACAGAAATGTAACTTATATTTCTATTTATATATTTTTCTGTAAAATGGAATTTCACTCACGTACATTCAAGTTCACCTAATTTCTTAAATATTTAAATGAATTTGTTTTTTTATATCCCATCTGATAAAACGAACTTACATTCCGAACACCATATTGAAATAAATTTGACTTACATCTGTTTTTATATCCTTTTTAACGAAAGAAACACATTAACATAAAAACAGAATGAATACGAATTAATTTCTGTAGTAATAATAAATATAATTAAAGTGGCACTGGTGACCTCGAGGTTCTTCCGTTTCAGTAACGAAGCCATCTTGAATGAGTTGATGGCGGCGGAGGCTCTACCAATATCAAATGCTGAGGTCACCCCCGATTCCCGTGATTACGCAAGTCATGAACGCGTGACAGAAAAATACTGCATGCATCTGACATCTAACCGAGGCTTAAATCCGTCCTATTGCTGCTCTTGCTTTACGAAAGGACCTGCGTTCTCAATAACCGAATGTCAATTACGCAAGTGATGCACGCTGATGCCCTCAGCCACCCACAAACGTCTGACCCAGTGTTGATCTCATGGATTTCATCAACGACATTTTTCGTCCTTCGTGACTTTCTTCTTTCATTCCTTTCTTTTCCCTGGCCGTTCATATTGCTTTGATGTAATTTCTGTTTTCTTTTATGATTTTCTTTCTCACTGGATTTTGAATTTGTTTCTCTTCTTAGAATAAAGAATGTAAAGAAAATAAACGATGAGAAACAAAAAAAAAAAAGAAAAAACTATAAACTGTTTTGAATGTTTGTTCTTTTTTTTTGTCTTCTCTTCTCTCTTTCTTTCTTTCTTTCTTTCTTTCAGATTCGGAAATCTTTATTTTTTTCATATTTAAAATTTGGTTCCTCTCAATTACTTTAATAGTTTTCAGTCCTACGTTTCTTTCTTTCTTTCTTTCTTTCTTTCTTTCTTTCTTTCTTGGAACTTTCGCCTTTTTCATGTGTTAAAAACAACTTCACTTTCGTTTACTTTTTCTTTTAATTGAAATACCTTTCATTGCGTCATTATATGGATTTCTTTTCCCCTTCCTTTTTTCTTTCTTTCTGTCTTTATTTCTTTATAGAAATTTTCGTCTTTTTCATGTGTTAAAAACATCTGCGTTTATCGTTTGCTTTTTCTTTTAAGAGAAATATCTTTCTTTAACTTATTCGATAGAGTTCTCTTTTCTTTCTTCCTTTCTTTATTTCTTTCTTTCTTGTTTTCTCTTCTCTCTCTCTTTCTTTCTTTCTTTTTTTCTTTCAGATTCGAAGATCTTTAATTTTTTTTATATTTAAAATTTGGTTCCTCGCAATTACTTTAATGGATACTTTAATACCTTTCTTTCTTTCTTTCTTTCTTTCTTTCTTTCTTTGAACTTTCGTTTTTTTCATGTGCTATAACCAACTTCACTTTCATTTACTTTTTCTTTTAAATGAAATATCTTTCTTTACGCCGTTAGATGGATTTCTTTCTTTCGTTATTTCTTTCTTTCTTTCTTTGAATTTTCGTTTTTTTCATGTGCTATAACCAACTTCAATTTTATTTACCTTTTCTTTTAATTGAAATATCTTTCTTTACGCCGTTAGATGGATTTCTTTCTTTCGTTATTTCTTTCTTTCTTTCATTCTTTTTTCTTTCTTTCTTTCCTTCTTTCTTTCCTTCTTTCTTTTCCTTCGTTATTTAGTTCTTTCGTTATTTTTTCTTTCTTTTAAACGTTACTTCCTCTTCCTTCAATTTTGTTTTTTTCTTTATTGATTTCTTTACAAGCTATTTTCTGTTTTTCACATCCCTTTATTCATCTTTGCTTCTTATTCTTTATATACATTAAAATATTTCAAGTTTTCTTTCTCTTGTCTGTGATTTTAATTATTCTTTTTACATATAACTTTACTTTCGTTTCTTCTTTGGAGATTTTTCCTTCAGATTTTTGTATCTGCCAAAATTGTTTACAACTTTCTGTCATTCTGTTTTTTTCTTGCAGTTTTTGTTTACATCTGTCGGTTAATCTCTAGTTTTTTTTTCTTTACATTTACATCATTAGGTTTATTTTAATGTTTGTCTCTTGTTCTCTAGTTCTTCCTTCAAAACACAATTAGATTTTCTTCAATTGATTATCATTCTTTTCGTTTATTTGTTGCTATTTAGTGTCTTTCTTTTCTAATTTTTTAAAATTATTCTTTTAAATTTTTAATGTTTGGAAATGACCGATTTCAATTATTTCTCTTATTTTGTTTTATATTTTCATCTCAATGTATTTATTTTTCTTTTCTCTGACCTTTTTCCTTTCTTTTTCTTTCCTTTCTGTAGTTTTCTTTCTCTTCTTTTTGTCTCTTTTTCTATCTTTTCTATGTTTTTTTTTTATTTTTTTTATTGAAACTTCCTTTCATTCATTCAAAGTCCTCATTCTCGTTCCTTCGGATCGAAATCATTTTTTTCTTCTTTTAGTCATTTCTTCTTTTTTAATTTTCTTTCTTCATTTTTCAGTTTTGCTTCATTTCTTCTTTTCAAACGTTACAAGAATTCTTCTCTTTCTTATATTTTGTCAATTCGTCTTTCGTTACTCTTCATATCTTCACTTTCTTTATTGATACCCTCTTTTTTATTCAGATTTATCCCATAATTTCTGATTTTCTTTCTCCTACGCATGCTCAGTCGGTGCACATGTGAATACACTGTTTTCATCCATTTAAGAAGCCGTCCTATATCCAAACAGTAAATTTCTTATAGACTCATTCAAAGCGAAATGTTTTATCTATACCCAAATGATATAAATACCGAAAGACTCATATATAAACAATAAATATTTACTTATCACTGAACCAAGTCTATACTTATAGATTCAAATAAAATGGACCCATACTTACCTATCCCTGAACCAAGTAAATGTTATTACAGTCATATATAAAGGCCCGATATTTAACTATCTCACAATCAAGTATATGATTATAGAATCAAATATAAATGACTCATATTTATTTATAACTAAAACCATGTGAAGACTTATAGATTGAAATATAAACAAACCAAATATAGTTAGAATTTAGCAAAAATGCATATAAATTCAGATATAAGAAAAAGACTTATTCCGACATTAAATAATTTAGTATGTGCTGTGATGTAAAAATAAACTAACCCAAATTCTACGAAATTTAAATTATTTCTTTGACTTATATTTATTTTTATTCTCGATTTCCTCTTTTTTTCTTTTCACACTTTTATAGTTTACATTGGGTACATCGTTTTCTCTTTGTTTCCTATTCCTTCATATATTTTATCCTTTTCTTCACTTTCTTTAATTTTCAATATTTTCCTTCATATATTTTATACTTTACTTTCCTTTATTCATTTTGTCCAGTACTCCTGTTTCTTTCATTCAGTCTATCCTTTTATTCATTGTCCTTCATTTATTCCACCTCTTTCTTCACATTCATTTCTTCATTCAATCTATCATTTTCTTTCTTTCTTTTTCGTTCCTTCCTTCATTCGATCCCCTTATTGATGATATCATTTTCTTCACATTCATTCATTTAATCCTTTTCTCAATTTTCCTTCATTCATTCTATCCTTTTCTTAACTTTCATTCTTTCATTTCTTTTATCTTTTCTTTCCCATCACCATTCTTCTACTTCTAATTTTTCATTCTTTTGATCTTCTTTAATCTCGCCATTTTTCCTTCTACGCAATTTCATTTTCCTTCCTCTGATTCCTCTTTATTTTCTTCTTTCCTTCCTCTTATTAATCTATTTTTCTTCTTCTTCTTCTTTTACCTTCCCTCCAACCGATTTCTATTGCCACTCTTCACATATTTATATATATCGTCTACTTTTCATTTCCTTTTGCAATCGATTTATCCGTTTTTTTTTCATTTCATTCGGATTTCTCTTGTCAGTTTGTTTAATTATTTACTTATTGATTTTTCCAAGTATATTACTCGTTCTGTTTTTTTTCATTTTTATTCTTTCATTCTTTCTCAAACTCTTTTCTGTTTATCTTGAATATTTCATATCGTTCATTCATTATTCATTTCATTCATACAAAAAATACTTTCTCTAATGATTAGAACGTATTTTCAGATCACGTTTTTTTTTTTACATTTTTCCTTCACTGAGTCTTTCTTTTTTATTTTATTAATTCCTACTGTCTGAATGGATTTTTTCCTTCCATTTTCTCCCAATAATTTCTTCAATTTATTTATTCTCTTACGTCTCGAAGAATGTGTTTCGATTTCTTATTCATGTTTTTCCATTTATGGATTTCTTTCTATATCTGTGATAGTTCTTCCATTCTCTCTTTCTTTCTGTCTGCCAAATGCTATTTGGTTATGTCTATGTGCCATTTATATACGCCTGTCTTTTGGCCTCTTATTTCCTTTCTAATATTACGTCATGTAATGGAAGTTCCATCCAGTTAAACCGTCCACATCTCCATTTAGAAACTCCATTGCCAGAACTGGACGACCTGTACAATTCAATCAAGCTAAAAGGGTTAACTTTCAGAGTAAGACTCCAAGTCGCAATTGCGGAGTTAAGGGGGGGGGTAGGAGGATAAAAGAAGGAAACGTTAAAGGTGAGACAGATGAAGACAGAGAGGAAGATAGAGATCAAAGAGTCTGAGAGTGAAATTTAAATGTAAAGATACTTAGTCATGAAAACGCACTGAACTACTACTACTACTTCTACAAGTATAATAATAGCAACAACAATAATAACAACAAAAATATGTAATCGTATTCATTGCAGCTTCCAAATACAATTATAAGACTACTATATGTGTAATTGACAGTAGTTGAATAGAAATAAACGATTTATTCGTTCTACTCTTACTCTGTGTCTAATACAATCTTAATTATACTCGTAATAAGCGGAAGAAAGGATTTATTAGGTTGGTGCAAAAATAATGACGTAATAATGTCGTTTTTTGACGTATTTTAACGTTAAAAAACGACATTATTATGTCATTATTTTTGCACCAACCTAATAAAAAATCAGACTAATGAATCAAAAAAAAAAAAAAAACTTGCATCTTTCTTATAAAACATTACCCTTTATTTAAATGCGACACTTCCTCGTTCCAGACACCGACCGTACCTTCTCGTATTTGATGTATCACAACCTGCCCTACCCCTCTCTCAGATTACGGTATCAGGACATGCAAGGCAGTAAAGCCACTAAGACACAAGAGGTGTGGAAGAATTAAGAACAGAAACATTAATGAATGGAAAGAGTAAAGAGTAATCAGGAGGACAGCAGCTAATGATTAACATTGCATTCAAGATTTTGAAGATTAAAGTTCGTTGGAAAGAATGTAGCCGGAAGTTCCAGAAGCGACAACTGTGAGAAAAAGAAACTTTTAACACAGAACTAACGGCTACATCTAGCCAACTCAACTGTAAATTGATGAGATCTCAACGGTAGTTTAGTTCTGCGTTTAAATTCAAAAAGTCTAGTTACCACAGTACCATGAAAGTATTTTTTAGGAAAGGCACACTGAGACAACATTACAACTGTGGGTAAGTGATTATCATTACTTGCATCAAGAAATTATTCAAAATGACACATACGGATGCAGGTGTGAGGTTCCGGTTTTCTGCATTCTTTGAATGGTAATGACACTAAGTATACGTCTGGGGCAATTCGCTTCTTTGTTTTGGTATGAAATTGTGTGCAAAGCATATTCTGGAATAATAGCAAATTAATTAGCTCGGTAACATGTATTTATTATGTTTGTTTTGACTTTGAATACGCTCAAAGAATATTAGTTAAAGCGATGTTAATGGAGATGATGAAAATGAAGTATTTCTTTTGAAATGAATGCTGTAATTATTTTCCTATTTTTAAATTTTTTTTTTTGCTCTACGATTCAGCGGAAATAAAAGATGATGCCGATCAACAGCAATATCCAATTAAAAGACTAACACTTATTAATATGGTAGACACAGAATCATAACGAGAAAAATTATGAAAATATACTTATAGTACAAGGATTCTTAAGTGGAGAATTTCTCTGAGGGGGGAGGACTACACGATTTCAGGTTGCATCTTTTACTATTTCATGCTATTTTTTTTATTTACAGAATTTTAATATTGAATTCCAATAACCTGGAATTCTATGGAAATGTTTGTTTGCTGTAGCATGCTTCAGTAAGTATGTTACTGAGAAGTAAGCACGATAAATAACATTCATTTTTTTTTACAATGAGCTTCACACTGTACAAGGCCCAGGGACCACTCGAGGTAGAGGGTTATAAATTAGGAGGCAGCTTATGAGAGATGGGAAAGATCACGGTTAACCTTAATTTGAACAGTATAAGATGGTAGTGATCTGGAAACATGGGAGTCGGTTCCACAGAGCAGTGGTGCGTAGGAAGAAGCTGCTCGAGTGGAACTTACGTCTCACCAATGGAAGGCAGAGGGCAATTAGGGTAGTTTGCTACAATGTTAGCGGCATGACGGGTCCTAGCCGTGAAGGTTAGAACTAGTGGAACTAAAGAAATATAATTCATCCGATCGATCTCCATGGAAGTAGCGATATAGACATGCCATATCCTGTCTTTGAAGAAGGGTTTCCTGTCCACAGAATTGGTCTGGGAATTTAACTCTATTGTCGACATGGAGAAAAAATCCCTTCCTATAAAGGTAATTTACATTAACCAAAAAAAAAAAAAAAAGGCTTAGACTGAAGCGTCTTTTTAAATTTGGATTTTTTAATGTAACTATAACAACAAAAATATTTCATTTTTGCCTTGAAAAAGTCGGAAGACGAAAAGCGTTGGCAAAATGTAAGATTCATTTTTATGTCTTGTCCACAGAATAGATCTGGGAATTTAACTATATGTATACATACATACATACATATATATATATATATATATATATATAGTTAAATTCCGAGATTTTTATGTCTTGTCCACAGAATAGATCTGGGAATTTAACTATATATATATATATATATATATATATATATATATATATTTAGATTTTACACATTATATTTTTTACATATTATGTAGATTATTTAGATTTTTACATATTATATTTTTTTTAAATATTATGTAGATTTTATGTCTTGTCCACAAAATAGATCTGTGAATTTAACTATATATATATATATATATATATATATATATATATATATATATATATATATATATATATAGTTAAATTCACAGATCTATTCTGTGGACAAGACATAAAAATGACAGGTTCATCAAGGGCGACGTTGTTGCTATGGTTTCTGTCGAAAGCAAGGCCTCTGATCGGGAGGTTTTGAAGAGCGTGATACCAGTTCTTAATTGCTGTAGTTCACAAGTCCACCCTCACGCGGGGTGTAACACCTGTTATGGTTCTAGCTATGCGCAAATAGTTAACCCAAACGGTAGTCAAAATGAAAGTATAATAATTGGATTTTTATAGTAAAAATACCAGCAATAAATTTTTGAAAAATAAGATATTACCAACATTTTTGAAAAAAAATTATTACCAACAATACATTTTTGAAAAAAAAACAAAATATTACCATCAACACGAAAAAAGAAATATTATTAGTGATCCATTTGACACTCTTTACGCAAATACGTCAATCAACCCTGATCCAAAAACCGATTTCTTACAAAGATTATAAATATCTATTCATATGAACCTATCCTAAAAATTTGGGCGGCATTACATAATGAATGTGGGTTGATATACCGTAAAATAAAATAAACAAAACCTAACTATCGGCGTCCATTCTGTTTCCATATTTCTTAATAATTTCTGGTTGCTAAGAAGCTTCATCTACGGATATACATCATCTCTCAGTGGCCTCCAGTTTTCTCTTTATATTTTTTTACATTAAGGTCCCAATTTGTACAAGGCCCGTGGCTCACTTGAGTTAGAAGGTTACGATAAAGGTTAGTTAATATGAATAGGAGAGGAAGATAGCGGTTGACTCTAGTTTTGAATAGGTTAAGATTGTAGTGAACAGGGAAACATTCTCTAGACAATTAGTTCCATAGGGCAGTTGTTCGTGGAAAGAATCTGTTCGAGTGGAACTTCACGTCGATGGAATATGGATAAAATGTGGGTGGTTTGCTCCTATGTAACTTGCATGTCGGGTCCGAGCCGTGAATGTCAGACCTGGTGAAACCAGGAAAGGTAATTCGTTCGACCACTTTCCATGGAAAGTGCTCGGATGAATTGCCTTTCCTGATTTCACTAGGTTTGATAGTGAGATGGCCATCCCATTCCGCCTATGAGAGAGAGGTTGGAGTGTGGAAAATAATTCTTTTCCCCAAAGACACGAAGACATTTTTTTTTTTAAAAACTCTGTCAAAACTAGAAAGTGAGGTCTGGGAAACTCCTGCTCAAATATGGCAACAGTACTTTCTTCTTAATATGTGAAGAAATTGTTCAGAATTCATTACTATATAGGAGGACTGATATTTTATAGAAGTTAAGCACTCTTATCTTTGCTTGTCATCTTCTTTCTTACTACTTTGTTTGGCCTTTGGATGACATCATTTGTATTCAAAAGCATCTTCAGGTTTCGAATTCCATTTTTAGTTACAATACCTAAATTAGGTATCTCCACAAAATTGCTACAAAAAAATATAGCATGAAAAAAAACGATGTAATAAATTTTCATCGGCTTAAATATATATATCATTCTTAAGAAGAAACACCAAAGTATTTTTTGATTATTTTTAAATTTTTTTTACTCATTCTTATCAGGTCCGAAATTTTATTTAAAAAAAGTTGTTTATTTCTGTCATCAAAATTACTTTAAAAAAGTAGCTATCAGCCATTTTTTTCTAATTTTGTAAACAAGTTAAAATCCTTGTTTATAATTATTCCCAAAATCAATTCTACGTTTTTCAAAATTTATTTGACTAAAATTAGCAAATTTAAAGATTATTTAAAATATTTTGAAAGAAGCTTTTACTTACTTTTTTCGAATAAAAAAATTGTTCGAAATAAAAAGTAGGCGATCTGAACTGTGTTGTCATTTTTCAAGTGCTGAGTGATGCCTGTCATCACACATCGACAGCTAACGCGAGATTCACGTTATCATACGGATAATACGTGATACGTGACGTAACGTTTTTTTTTTTTTACGTGAATCAGCTTATGTACTACCCCGTAATTAGTAGATAATAAAAAACAAAAAATTAGCATTCCAATTTCCTTTATTTTGTTATTTTATTATTACTGGAACTTAAAACATAACTTTGTTGATACTATCTATAGAGATAATAAATACTATAAATAATGAAATCTACGCTTAAACTCAAGCCACGTGACGTTTGTGACCTTCCGTACTTTTTCATGACAAACCATTTAAGCGCTTTTTATCAAAACATAATTACATTTCTTCATAAGTGGGGATCATCGGATTGGTCCAAATTATACAATTTTCAAATCCCTAGACAATGACGAGCTAAGAAAGAGAAGTACAAAGGTGGATGGTGCTGTTATTTATTTTTATAATTTTTTAAAAATTTAATGAAAAAGTGTTAAAATTTCGATTTAAAATTAAAGAAATGAGAAATAATTGTATTAAAAATTCAATTTTCATTGAAAAATGTTTTGCTTTCAGAAAATATTGTCCATATTCATACGAACATATAAAAACAAATAAAAGCGTTTGAGATTAAATAGTATATTTGTTTTTATTGAGTTTTGTATGTTACAATTCAGAGCTGATTTTCAGGTAATGGGTTCATTAAAAAAAAAAATGATTTACATTCTTCAAAGCCTTGTGCTTTAAATATTGTAATCACTAAAAACCGATGGTATGGAATTTTTTGAGTTTTTCATAAAATTAGATATGGGGGTGTTAATAAAAATAAAAAAAAAATATTTCTGCCATGACTTTAATAAAAAAAAACATATTCATAATAATTTCGATCATTTGTGAATATTTTCTGAAAGTTTCATTAACATCTGACAATTATTTTTATTTTTACAAGATTTTCCAAATTAATAGGTATAATACCAAAAAAACGCGCTAAAAATAATCTATGTTATTTAGTATTCCTTATAGCAAAAAAAGATAAACAAGGTTTTTTAAATCAAAATTTAGAATATTCTAAAAAGATGGAAAAATTTTGAAAAATAATTAAAAAAAAATTTGGTCTATCCTCTTCATAAAAACATAAGCATTTTGACGATAAAATTTTGTTTTCGTAAATTTTGGCGTCTTTTTCATCAGACTATGCTCTATTTTTTAGCGATTCCGTAGAGGTACCTAACCTAAATAATTAATTTTCTATACCTACTTGATTTTGACTCTAAGAGATGCCATGAAATGCAATTATTTGACATGAAATCACTATGGGGAGTGGTATTTAATCTAAAATTAGTAATCATGTTTTGTTTTCTAAATTTTCACACAATACAAGTTCATGAGCCACTCAAATTAGTGAAAATGAAGTACAGATTATTTGTATATGTAAAAGAAATCATGGTCGACGACAGACTTGAAGAGGATGATATTGTAGTGATCGGGTAATTATCTTTTCGGGCTTCTCTTCCAAAATGTGGTAGTTGTCTCGAAAATGCTGTCTAAATAGGGCAGTTCAATTTTGGAATTTTTTTAAAGCATTTCATTCCAAGCAAGTTGGGAGTGCAACTGGTTTCCGGGGTAGGATTACATAGAGTGAAGGTGAGAGAAAAACTGTGTTTAGTGGGAATGAGGATATGATACAAGAAATACGGGGTACAAGACATCAAAAACAGAAATTAAACGGAAGGGAATTCCACAGGCGGGAAGTGCGAGAAAAGAAGCAGTTGTAGTAGACATGTCAGATACATCTATTTCAACGTTTTTTAAAAGGGAGAAACCTAAATGACAGTCTATTAGCACCCTTAAATTTATGTAGTCGGAGCAGCAGGAAAACAAACAGATGACAAATCAGGATCGATTTCATTACAGGTTTTTCTTTGGATTTGGACGAGAACCTCGGTATGAACAACTGGGTCACCGGACCAAATATGGCAACAGTATTCAATGCACGGACGAACGATAGATTTGTAGATATGTAGGATGGACTATAGCGAGAAATATCTGGCACGACACAGTAAGCCAATTTTCCTTGCAGCTGATTCAGCTATTGATTCAATATAGATGTTGCACCTCAATTCATTCAAAAGCCTAAGTCCATTTAGGTGCATAGACAAACTCTTCTGGAGTTTAGCATCAACCATGCTAATGGCGAGCATGGATTTATCATTGTGTTGGCTAAATGAGATCAGTTTCTGTGGTATTGCACTCAATTTGAAAGTTGAGGTTTGGCACGATAAAGACTGCTACAAATATTTTTTCAAGTCATTACCGTTTTTGAAGAAACGGGTTTAAATATTAAGTTTAGGTTCAATAGATTAGCGTGGGAAAGTAATTATTGTGATTAGTGAAAACTTTAGAGTATAGAAAAAAATAATTTTATATGGATAGGGTGCATGGCGCAAGCAAATTATTGCTATTCACTGTGACATGAAACAAACTTTCATTTGCTTCAACTGGAAATTATACTAAAAAAACTATTTATATATGATGTGATATGTTATACAGTGTAGTAGTTTTAGCGTCATTTTCTATAAACAATTCAAATTTAAAACATCTTGTCTTATACTTTATCCCCAGTAGAATCAGAGTGTTATTTACTTTTGCATTTATTTTTTGCTTTTATTAAATATGATCTAACGAATGATCTAACAAATCTCATTCATCGAGTAGCCGTTTTTGTAATCTTAGAATTTTTTTACGCAGATTTTACTTATCGAATACAGTAAAAAAAATTCATATTTTGCTTGTGGTGATCCATAATTAAAATTCTGCTTTGAATATATTTTCTATTCAATATATTTTATAAAAAATATATTAACTCTTTGGATTTATTCTTGAAATAGTAAAATTTTGAAGTCAGCAAAAGCCCACGGAAATTAGGTTTTCCTGTACATTTTTTTTATCTTTAAAACTAAATGCTCAGATATTGATAAAAGCTATGGATCTAAATTAGGACGAGAACAGTAGAATCAAGCAGACGCAGAAGTTTAAATATCTGGGAAGCGTCTTGACAAAGGACGGTAATTACAACGCAGAGATCCGTAGACGTATTGAGATGGCCAAGGACACATTCCAAAAGCTGGGCAGAGTATTGCGAGACAGGTAGATTTCTTTGGTAACAAAGAAAAGAATACTGAGCTGTTACGTGATATCTGTTCTTCTTGACGATTTTCTCAAAGATGAAGAAGAGACTCGAGGCGACGGAGATGTGGTTTTATAGAAGGATGCTAAGGATATCATGGAGCGAACATAAGGACAAAGTTCAGGTCTTAGAGAGGATGCAAGCAAGGAGGAGACTTACACTTAACATCAGGAAGAGGAAGCTGAAGTTTCTGGAAAACATAATGAGGAAGGACGGCCTGGAGAATCTGATACTCACGGGTCGAATAGAGGGAAAGAGAGACAAGGAAAAGTAGCTCGTGACATATCTGACGAGATTGAGCAGTTGGATGATATAACGTGGTCTCTGGGGGGGAAGCAGACGGAAGGAAGTTGCTAAGAGCTGTAAGGGATACAGCGATGTGGAGAGCCATGATCGCCTACGTATTGAAAGGACATGACACATAAAAAGAAAAGATTTTAACATATAAAAACTCAGTTTTCACAACATGTACTATGCTGATATATTTTTTTAAAAAGTGAACAATCAACCTGCCCTAATGTCTAAATGAGACTTCCATTTATTATCAGTGTAATATCAAGGGGAGGTGGATGATACTACACTGTATACGAGAGAGGCTGTTTTTAGCTGTAAAGGCTATAACTGAAACTATATCTATGATGATATATCTGAGAAAGCAAGTATTCACACTTGCCAGAGTTCGTGAGGCAGATTCAATTCAGTTGCTACTACCTTCTTAGTGTTTGACAAAGTAATCTACACAAGAGAAATATATAAATGAGCGTGATAGTTGGTCAGTCACACAGACCATTGTTTATAAGTACAGAAGACGATACGCGTTTCTGTTTTATTCTTTTCAAAACATAAGCGTTAGGGTCAATGTGATGGCGAGTTAATCACGCTGAACGTTGGCTAGAGAATTCACTTCGTAATTGTTAAATGACACATATGTTCATTTGAGTCACAAAGCCAAGCTTAGCTAATGTATAGACGTATAATGAATCATTTGTATTACCTTGATAGTTAACATGCTAGTCACGAATACTGTTTGTAGTGAGTTCGAACCTTACTGAATGTGCCAGAATTCTGATAGGTTTCTCGACTAAGCACATCTTGCTAAATGCATTTACACATCATTAAGCGTCATCTCTAATGTGATGGCTGGATACATCTTTTGCCTTTGGGCATTGTAAAAAGGAAACCACGTACACACACACACATACACACAAACACACACACACACACACACACACACACACACACATATATATATATATATATATATATATATATATATATATATATATATATATATATATATGTGTGTGTGTGTGTGTGATCCAAACGCTAAGTATTGAAGGGTGTAATCAAAGTAGATATATTCATTTTAAACGAAGGTTTCGTCACGGCTATGCCAAGGAAAATGGTCCAATTTCTTTGTTCATCGACCAAGAAGTATTTTCTACTAACATATCCCGAACAGATTATACATCTAAGAAGCACTTAACATCAAGACTAAAATACTTTCTATGTACAGTGTATTAATGTTCTTCTACAAGCCCAGCACTCATTGATTTGAATTTCGGGAAAATTTTCACTGGAGGTGAAAAAATGCAACACATTTTGTACATCATTATGAGACAAATTCTAATACTTTTGATAGATACATATTATCATTTATGTGCTGTTTACCTTCATGATGTGGTTTTAACA
>CAHIKZ030000042.1:1222500-1362500 GCA_903632075.3 Acanthosepion pharaonis | reverse complement strand
AGCGGCTCGGATTGAGGGATCGAAGAGCCGAGTTCGAATTCTAGTCGAAACCATTATATTCACTTACGTGCTAATACCCTTGACAAATGTACGAATCCGCTTTTTCTTCCCCCCCCCCAGCTATGGGTAAATAGCAGGACAGACCGGGTCCTATGGCCTTTGATGGCAACTGGTCTACTGCAGAAAGAAATGGTAACCTACTGCAATAAAAAAAATCTACCTCGTCAGTCATGTATAGAAAGATACATGATCGCCTAAGTGTGTATCACGCATGGCACATAACTAATTTACTCGCAATTATGCGGCTTTCATTCTTTCTAATCATAAGTAAATACACCATCTAGATAATTTGTTTTGCAAATCTTTTCAGAATAGCAACGACAATGACTTGCTTTTATCTAATCCTGTTTACTTAAGGAATATTATTTTCGACCACGTCACAACAAGTCTTATCAATATTTCAGAATGCACATCTGCATCTGTGGTGTTTTCAGCAAGAATTTCACCATATTTTTTTTTCGCTTTCATTTTATGAATCTGCGAGAACTTGTATTATGCTCAAACACACGCGCTTTCATCACACAAGTTAGACGCCAATATAATAGTATTAGACACATATCCCTGGCAGCAATGCACACAACTAGGTCAAATAAATTCAAGTATACATATGTTTATATAGAAAAGTTCAATACGGCCGGTTATTCAAAATTTGGCCCCAGAGTCGGCACTTATTGAAATAATGCCTGTCTCGCGTTGGTCTCAGCATCAGCTGAGTATCATGTCTATGAAACTGAGAAGAAACTGCATTCTAAGTTCAAGATTTTATTAATTCACATGTCAATATCCAAACAAAATCTCAGGAATTAACATGTATTTGCAGCGACAAATGTTTTAACATTTAAAGAAGTTCACATTGTCTTTCGATGATGCATCTGTTAAGAAGCTCTCAACGCCATAAAACGAATTTAAAAATTGATTCTCCGTCATCTTTCGCCTTCCAAAACAAATAGACTGATGATGGGAGTGGTCATAACGACAAGATAGGTGTTTTCATAGTTGGGATAATAATGATGTTGAACAAAATGTCAACATCCACTACCAATTGTTCCGAAAATTATGAGTCAACATAAAACTTTACAAAGCAGTATATATATATATATTTCTATATTTCTGAGATGCAATATTGTAATTATTTACACTATATTCATCGTTCGAACTGTTGTCCTCGTCTTTATTTCCATATTCACGACGTTTCGGCCGTTGTACGCCCCGACCTTCTTCAGGTGATAAGTTTGTGAAAGCGTTGGTTCAATAATCCAAAAAGTGACTTGACCCGAAAATTTTTGAGTTCAATATCTGGCGACAGCAGAGGTAACAAAAAATGGAGAGTTGATTTACCAAAACTGAAACCGAGATATCCAAAATAAAAGGCATGGAACGTGGAAGTAGAACAATCTACTCCCGCTGACTAAATAAAGGTTTCGGTTTTAAATTGTAACGTGTATTACCTGAAGAAGGTTGGAATGTAAAACAGCCGAAATGTTGATAATATGGCAATAAAGGTAACGACAATATTCCTAACGATGTAAAGAGTGTAAATGGAAAATATATCTGTCTATATTTCTGAGATGAGGTATTATGTACACTATTTACATTATTCAGACTATTGTTCTCATCTTTGTCGCCATATTTATTACAACGTTTCGGCCCTTCAGTATATGTCTATATTTCTGAGATGAGGTATTATGTACACTATTTACATTATTCGGTCTATTGTCCTCATCTGTGTCGCTATATTTATTACAACGTTTCGGCCGTTGTACGCTCCGGCCTTCTTCAGATGGTTGCAATGTCAAACTGAACCCTTCATTTCGCTTACTGGGGTAGACTGTTCTAGTTTCCCTTGCCATGTTTAATGGATGTCAGTTACCAGTTATCTCCTGTTAATTCCCCTCTACAAGTTCTCCACCGCCTTAACCAGGTATTGAACTCACACTCTTTGGGTCCTGTCACTGGATCTAACCAACACCTTTATCCACTGTGCCACGTGTCCTTTTCTTTGTAATAAATATGGCGACAAATATTAGGACAATAGTCCGAATAATGTAAATAGTGGAAAATATGATGTGGAACTGGAATGAAAGCAGTGATGTTACTACCTGAATCCATCAGAGAAATCCATGGTCTGAAATCAGTAAATAATAATCACTTCAAATAACTTGTTGTATAGGTCAGGTATCACACAATTAGTATAAGAGATAAGTAAACTGGACATAGAATAGTCTTCTTAAATGATCAAATTCCTAAAAACTGTTATTTTCTTAAATAGCCTCGTCAGATTCACACATTGATATGAATGGCACGATTGGCGTCAAACTCGTTCGAATATATTTAAGAAGGCAATTATAAATCCAAATTGTTTCAAGGAAATGAAAACTGTAGGTTTTAGTGAAGACAAAGCTTTTCGGAAATTGTGGGCTGGCATTATAGAATCACAAATAAATGTATAAAATAACAGAAAGTACATAACGCTTAGCTGTCCTGGGTAAGACGATAAACTACTTCCACATCCTGGGTAAGACGACAAACTACGTCTAAAAGCAAGGCCTCTGATCAGGAGGTTTTGAGTAGCGTGGAACCGCCTCTTAATTGCTGGTGTTCCCAGGTCCACCTTGACCCGGGGTGGTAACACCTGTTAGGGTCCCAGCTATCGGCAAATAGTTAACCCCTCCCTCCAAAATAAGGGGTTAAAACAATATGAAAGTATAAAAATAGGTTTTAATACCAGAAAATACAAATTTGGAAAACTTTTACCAGTAATATTCTTTGAAAAAAACATTTTACCAGCAATATACTTTTGAAAAAAATAATACCAACAATATATTTTTTGAAAAAAATATTACCAGCAATAAAAATACTTGTCGGCATTAAGTAACCACTGATGTTGAAATGCCATAAAACAAAACAAACCAAATCATAATGTCTGGTCTTTCGACAACGGCAAGAACTAAAATGGATTGTACATGTAATTCTAAAAGAACACAATGAAGAAATAAATGTTCCACACTTCTTCGAAGAAAAATTTAGGAAGGAAACTTCAATCAATTGTAGAAAACTCATTATGATTGAGGAAATATTTTTTTGAAATTTTTTTTTTCCAAAGACTTGATTAAATTTAATCAAAAATAGTACAGGCTGCTCGATTAAGGATTTTTTTTTTTACTTATGAAGAAATGGCTATTATTTACATTATATATTATAGTCCTAATATTTATCGCCATATTTATTACAACGTCAAGGACACATGGCACAGTCGATAAAGGCGTTGGTTAGATCCACTGACAGGACCCAAAAAGTGTGAGTTCAATACCCGGTTAAGGCAGTGGAGAACTTTCAGAAAGAAATTAACAGGAGATAACTGATAACTGACATCCATTAAACATGGCACGTGGAAAAAGTCCAGTCTACCCCAGTGAGCAAAATAAAGGGTTCCGTTCAACATTCCAACCACCTGAAGAATGCGGGAGCGTACAACGGCCGAAACGTTGTGATAAATATGGCTATAAAGATGAGGACAATAGTCCGAATAATGTAAACAATATACATAATACCTTATCTCAGAAATATAGACAGATACTGATGAAATAGCTAATATAATCATTACCATAATAGATATGAATCATGGTATGTAATCATCCGCAGGGTGATGGGATATGGCAGAAATCCTGTTTTAAACAATCACCTAAACAAAGTCTAAGGTCTAGAGTTGTCCAGTTCCTGCAACCAACGTCGCGCTTGCTTCGATATTCCACTGTTCCCCGCCCACACTCTTTGATGGAACAAGTAAGGTGCTGCAGCAGGGTTGGTAGTCTCAGGACCAGGTCTACCTAAATATTTTTGGTATGTTCTCTTCAAAGACAGAAAAACAATTGAGAGATAAAATGTGTTTTGTCTGTCCGGAAACAGATATTACACTTTGATCCCGGTAAGAATCCCAGGATGTGAAGAAAAGCATAAATTTAATAGCACTGGCTGCTTTGCTCTTGAATATCGAAAGTTTTCGTCTGGCATAACGGTTAATATTATCGTTGTTACAGTAAAACTAATCCCTAGATTTTGATTATGGAGAACTTTTGAATTTTAACATTTGTGACGTCGTCCCCCGGTCGCAGCGTCGACTGTGTCGTTCGATCCCGGTCGCGGCGCCAATTGTGACGTCACGTGCTCCCCAGGCTCTGATATCCTGGTCACGGACAGCACCAACTGTGACGTCTTCGCCGCGGCGTCAGCTGTTCGCTCCTCGCTGCTCCAAACGTGACGTTCTAACCCTTTGGTTAGATTGATACCAGCCTCGCCGTGCCCAACCCTCTTCCAACGCCTGGTTACCAGGGTAACTGCACTGATCTCCAGTGTGCCTACCCACGTTGTGAATTGATCTTAGACAGACGAGATCAAACAGGGGTTGGGGCCGTAATGCAAGTTGAGTCCAACGGGGGGTGATAACACACAATTAGGTATAAAAGAAAAGAAAATAAAAACTCACAAGGTCCAACGTATCAAAGAAAAAGGTAACAAACTTTTTATGTCAATTTGCTCCGTACATAGGACTATGTCTACTTCCCGACCCGTTCTGTGGATTGTGGCACGACGATTTTACTAGGCAACTTTAAGGCTTCAAGTTGTCTGCTCTCTAAGAAATTTGTGTTTCGGTGTGTCTTTGGACGAAAGTCGAAAAAAAACTTATTTCTGTGGTCTGATTCTAAGTCGCTCTTCAAACTACTTGTTCTTGGTTGAAGAAGAGTCCAGAGGTGTGCGTGAATCTTGGTCAGCTATCTTGACGCGGTTTCAACACTGGGCGCTCATCTCTGCTTGTCGTCCACGGCTGATCTTTTGCCGTCCGCTGCTCAAACTCCAACTTCTTCTCTTCAGAGTCTGAATTATTGGTCACTCATCTCCGCCGTCAGTGCGCGAATTAACTTCTTCTCTTCGGCTTAACGAGCTGGCCTCTCCTGTCCGCTAGGGGGGGGACGAATCCGGCCCGCCGTCCGCGGCTCAAACTGCAATCCGCTCGCCGTCCGCGGCTGATCTGATTTCTGTCGGTTGGGGTTTCGCTTTTATTGACGCCGTCAAAACTGGGGTGGGTCTGTTTGGCGTCGGAGATTCTTCGATAATTCTAAATACATATCCACCCTTCTTATTTCTGGTTAGGGATTTTCCACTCTTTTCCATTTTTGGTAACTCTTTCCTCACTCCCACTTTCTCACCATGCTTCTGAGGGGCGTGTACCAACTCCCCCGCTTCTTCGTATCGACCCCTCACACTTACACTTCTGACAAGGGCGTCGACCGATTCTCCTCGTGCGTCACGTGACCGCTCTCGGCCAATGAGGTCCTGGTCGGGTATCTTTCCTCCTCCTTCGTGTGTCATGTGACCGTTTTCGGCCAATGATGTCCTGGTCGGGTATCTTTCCTCCTCCTTCGTGTGTCATGTGATCTTATTTGGCCAATGACGTCTTTAGTCGGGTGTGGACAATCCGTGGCTTTGTTTTTGGGAAAGAAACACCTTGCTAAAAAAAACAAAATATTAATTTAAATCGCTCTTATCATGAACGACCGAGCAGTTTATCAAGCAGTTTATCGCTAATTGGATATGACCTAAGAAAGGGATTTCTCAGACCTGTTGGCGTTTCCGTGAACGAATAAAAATATTTCACTTTTTCCCGGCCAAAGGCCCGATAATAAAAATTTTCATTATCTCAAAAAAAAACATTTTCAGCGAACATCATCTTGTGTGGCTTTTTCCAATTCTGGAAATTGTCTGTGTTTTCGTATTAATGGTTTGTCTTCATATCATTAGATACACTTCCCCACCCACTTAGACCTCTACTATCACTCCAATGACACACTTTCCACCTGCTACCTATCAATATTTTTCATTGTCCCTAAACTTTGTTTCTTCAACCATTTGATAACAAACTTCCATTTTTCGTGGACACGGAAGTAGGTCAGGTGCTTGACCTGATATTTTTCGGCATCTGGTATCTGTCAGCCGTGCCCGTGTGTGCTCGCTTATGACCCGTTTTCGTATTATGTTTTCTTTCTTTCTTCTTCGTTTTCTCTTTCTTTCTCCCAGATCGCTTGAATGTAAAGAAAGAATTATTCTTAAAACCCAAAATATTTTTCGGCTTTAAATAATTATCAAATGGTTGATAAACCGTAAAAACAAATCATATATCTATGAATATTTCTTTCAAATCGTCAGGATATGCATGGTGCCACACATTTCAACAATATTTTTTACATTTTCATTCACCCAATGCGCTTAAATCACTTATTTGTACTAATGGGGTAATGAAAATATTGTTCTGTCGATGAAATCTTTCCAAATACAAATGGACATGAGTCGGATTGTCGGAATTGGCACTGTTTAAGAAAATTCCAACATTCCTTCATATTCCCCATGTCATATTGTCGTGACCTAGTCGAGTTTATTTGTTATGGTGAGCTAATTCACGATATGTTAATGGAAACTAAAGACCAAAGAAGTAGTAGATATTTTAAGTGGCAAATCCCAAACATTAAAAGATGGCAGCAGTTGGAACTTTGTTGCAAGAAATCCTCTTTAAGAAAATTAATCTAATCTTTTTTTTCTCTTGCGAGAAATGGTGCAAGACTCCATCATACAAATATAAAAATCAAACGAATAAAACAGTAATTCTCAAAGGAAGTCTTGAATATCTAGAATATAGAACAATCTAGAATTACTATTAAGTTTAGATTGTAGCCGAAAGTCACTTTACTGATTTAATACGAAAGAAAAGTTACAGGTAATATTAAGATGTTTACATAAACATTTTTACTTTTCCAACCCAAATATCAAGAGTAATATCTTCTGTAATCTCGTAACTTGCACATTAATTTAATTTCTACGATCACATTAGTAATACTTATATAGAGACATATGACATTGCGATGGGATCCCACACTTGGTCAGACTTTTACTAGTTATTATGCTTTATGTAGGAAACAAAACATCTATAACTTTAATTAAATCAATGAATAGATATAATAGCTAGTGTATTATTTTATGCTAATAAAATCAAATCTTGTAGGATATTTTCAAAGTCATTCTGTTTGTTTTCTTATCAATGGATACATTATATTCCCTATCTTTAGTAACAATTTTCTTTCGTATCTTAAAAATGATCCGTAATCTGGATTTCACATTAAGTTTATATAGAAAACCACAAACTATATATATATATATATATATATATATATATATATATATATATATAAAAAGTGAACATTGAAGTCAACAGTCAGAAGCGACAGGCTGTTTCATGCTGGACGCAATCGTCAGGCCGCCGACTGCGTCCAGCTTGAAACAACCTGTCTCTCTGACTGTTGACTTAAATGTTCATTTTTATATTTATATTTACATACGCTCTATTACTGATATCGAGCACTTTATCCCATAAATATAGCTCACCTTAAAACTATATTTCACCATATATATATATATATATATATATATATATATATATATATATATACATTATTTACATTATTCGGACTATTGTCCTCATCTTTGTCGCCATATTTATTACAACGTTTCAGCCTAATTCACGTGGTTGGAATGTCGTACTGAAGCCTTTATATCGCTCACTGGGGTAGACTGTTCTAGTTCCAAGTGATATGCTTAATGGATGTCAGTTATCAGTTATCTCGTGTTAATTCCGCTCTCCAAGTTATCCACTGCCTTAACCGGGTATTGAACTGACACTCTGTGGGTCCTGTCACTGGATCATACCAACGCCTTTATCCACTGTGCCATGTGTCCTCGAAGACAAAGATGAGGACAATAGTCCGAATAATGTAAATAATGTACATAATACATCATCTCAGAAAAAAAAAAAAAAATATATATATATATATGTGTGTGTGTGTGTGTGTGTGTGTGTGTGTGTGTTGATATACAAATATTTATCATGTATAAACTGCCTCCGCAAATTCATATATTAACATACAGATTTAGTTAAAAAAATAGCATATAAAATGGTTGCATTCACTTTCTCACTTGTTCCTTTAGATACGCTAAGCATAGAGTTTGTCTTCCGCTTTGTGTTAAGTAGAAGAGCAGGCTACTGTCTCCACCCTCAGTAACGGTCAATTTAAGGACGATTCTGAATATAAAAAAGAAAAACACTGGAGATGACAATATGAAAACATTCTAAAATCTTTTCCTAGTAAATCATAGAGAAAAGAGAAAAGAGAAAAGAAATGTGAAGAGACATGATCAGCTGAAGGGAAATGACATTGCATTAAAAAAAAAAAAAAAAGAAAAAAAAAAAACGTAGGCCAGGGATTCAAGCGGGGTGGGAAGAAATCCGGGGGCGAAAACTAACTTTCAGCAACGAGTTAAAGATCACATCTTGTTTTAGCCACGAATCGTTATTGCTATTTTCTGAGTCGCAAAGTAATTATATCAACTTGTCATGCAGGTCTTTATCTGATGGCTTCACTAACAGGCTTGTTTATTTATTTCTTTTTCCGTTTCTTAAAAGGACATTAAAAATAAAATCTAATCTCTTTGTCATTCCCATCAACAAACGAGCCTCCCTCGACAGATGGTGTCCTGACCATGTCGGTACTCAAACGCCAAATAGCGTTTGGCATTTTTAACCAGCGGGCATATTGACATTGAGACGTTTGCTCAACCTCCCAACACTTGGCTCAACTAATTATGTTTATAGCTAAGCACGCATTAATAGAACTGTCATCTTTGTCACTTTTGATTCGCGCTCTGGAAACGGAGATATGTCAGTGCGTATCGCTGTGAGTGACCAACGTCAATCTTTTCAGTAAAAATGAAAAGGAAATTTGGAGAAGTACTGAAATAGTAAGAGGTTATTTATCCATAAAGTAAATCAGAGTTTCTCAGAATCTTTGAATATGATGTGTTCTATTTATATGTGGAAGAAAAAAAAACAGCAAGTAATAAAGATTACGATATAAACTTGATGTTTTCCTTCCTTACAATATATCAATCTATATTGGTTTGTTCATTATCTATCTATCTATCTATCTATCTTGGTCTGTTCATTATCTATCTATCTATCTATCTATCTATCTATCTATCTATCTATCTATCTATCTTGGGCTGTTCATTATCTATCTATCCATCTATCTATCTATCTATCTATCTATCTTGGGCTGTTCATTATCTATCTATCTATCTATCTATCTATCTATCTATCTATCTATCTATCTTGGTCTTTGCATTATCTATCTATCTATATTGGTCTTTTCATTATCTAACTATCTATCTATCTTGGTCTTTTCACACACACACACACACACACACACACACACACATATATATATATATATATATATATATATATATAGATAGATAGATAGATAGTATTACACAACAACATCCAAAATTACTTCATATTACTTAGATTTAATATAAATTATCTAAATATGACTTATTTTTAATTCTTTTTTAAATATATTTTATTTTTAAGTATAATCTATCTTTGGAAGAGTATTTCTAAGTATGAACTTGTATTTTTAAACCTAATCTTATCTATATATATTTAAAAAAACCTTTTCGGTCATCTTTTAGTTTCAAATTAACACTTCATTTTTCATATAACCCAAATTTGATATTATAATATTTATACCAAGGTTTATTTTTATAAAAATCTTCTCTTTAAGGCTAATTCCAGGCTGTTCTATTCTCTCCTGACTAATGTCAAGTGTATTCCGTCTGAATGAAACATCGAAATGGATAATTTCTGTATTAATTTTTCGTCAGCTGTCAGTTAAATTTCTAATTCCCACAGGAACTCAATTGCTACATCGGGGTTAAATAAGACTGACGAAGTTTTCGTCGGTTGAAATAGATCTATCCCCAATATGAGGTAATTTTGGATTTTGTTATATACTTCTATATGCTCTTTTTGCACTGAGCTCTTTTTGTGGATCAATTTTAGTATTTTATATTCCTAGGGTCCACTTGGAATACATGCCAACAGATTTATTACCTTTGCTACACACACACACACACACACACACACAGGTATATATATATATATATATATATATATATATATATATATATATATATATATATATATATATATATATACATACACACACACACATATATATATATATATATATAGGTGTGCTATATTTATGGGATAAAGTGCTCAATATCAGATAGAGCGTGTGTAAATAAAAAAAGTGATCAATGAAATCAACATTACAGGTGACAGGCTGTTTCATGTTCGATGCAATCTAGCATCTGACGATTGCATCTAGCATGAAACAGCCTTTAGCCTGTAAATGTTGACTTCAATGTTCACTTTATATATATATATATATATATATATATATATATATATATATATATATATATGTGTGTGTGTGTGTGTGTGTGTGTGTGTGTGTGTGTGTGTAGAGTAATAATGCATTGGTATATGATCCAAATGGATCCTATTAAACAATATAAAATAACTAAATATCAAATATTAAAACTGATTCACACATAGAGCTCAATATTTTAATTAAACAGACCATATTTCATACAATAGGAATTAAGATTACATTATGTGATGCTCATTATCATCTTGTAAAGTGAAATATTAATTTGCATGTATTTTTAAACCAATCAATTGATGATGAATTATTGAAATAAAAATGTTTCGACAGAGGAAGGAAAGCTTTCCTTCTCCTGTCTAGCCATTTTTAATAGACTCGACATAGCGCCGCTACTTACAAATTCACTGGTGATACTCATCCAAGGCCATCAAGTTCTTACTATAATGATTATTCTAATTCTTCTAAAATGTGTCACTTGTATATCCTTACTTGACCCAGATAATGCTCTAAGCGATAAGGGGAGAGAAAAGACGTTCCTCTTGCTGCACATTCCGTTGGGTCATGAATACTTGGATGAGTATCACCACGGAAATTGTGAGTAACGGTGCTATCGGGTCTATTCACTTTCTTCATCGTAACCAAGGCCCGTAGGTCCAGTGGCATGACGCTTGCATTGTTATCGTAACTGTCCGAGTTCGATTCTCGGTAGCGGATGCGCACTGCTGAGGAGTCCCAAATAAGACGAAACGGACGTCAAGTTCTTTCTGCATTCTTTTATGGATTCTTCTAGTCATCTTCTAGACTCGATCAATTACTATAATGATTATTCTAATTTCTCAAAAATTCTATCACACACACGAATATATATATATATATATATATATATATATATATATATATATATATATATATATGTGTGTGTGTGTGTGTGTGTGCGTGTGCCTGTGTGTCTGTATGCTTGTGTGCGCGTATCTAGAGAAAGAAAGAAACTTGTAAGTAGATGATGATGTAAACATGATTTCCGATCTATAATTTAATTCCCCGTAATTTTTAAGCCGTGAACTGATCAGTAAGGGAGAACTAGTGTGTTGCATGAAAATATGACATAAGTATGATAAGGAGATGGATCAATGGAATGAATGGCAATCACTGGTGACAGGCACTACAGGGGCAGCCATGCTGCTGATGTGTATGAGGAATAACCGTAAGAGCATGAAAGTGATTTCAGTTTGTTGGTAACGCAAAACGCTGTTCAAAGTGAGTTGTCATAATGCTACCAGGTTTGGAATTCCGATATAGTTTTGTTTATGTTGAAATACTTTGTATGCTTCTATAAATTACATGCATTTTTATATTTTTTATTTTATACTTTATATTTGTCTTTATATTTTTCTCTTTATAAAGCTTTCTAAAATATTTTCAAACATCTCGGGATCCCAATCATTAAAAATATGTAACTTTCCTCAGAGTTTCTGACGCAACACTATCATCTGATACATATATAATCAAATAAATTATCATGTGTGCAAACCATTTAATTGTTGTTACAACTGTTTCGAGGATTAATTTTTATTATTCGTGAGTGAAAATGCTCCTATCCGGGAAAATGTCTTAGTTTTGAAGGTAGATTTTAAAAGTAAATAGAGGGTGGCCCAAAAGTTGCTGACCCATGAACAAAATTCACAACTATTTTATTTTTGAATATTTTTCTTTTAATTTTCAGATCATTTAGAAGTGTCCTTCCGACGTCACCATGAGCAGATATAGCATCGAGAAACGAACCCACATTGTACAGTGGTGCTTTGAGTCCCATGGGCCGATTTCGGAAACGCAGCTTTCTTACCGTCGTTATTGCAATACCAGAGAAGCCCAGAACAAAAACACGATTCGCAAGAACTGTTGAGAATCAACGAGAATTGGAGCGAAGCCTGGAAGAAAATCCATCTCTTTCAACCAGGAGAAGATCGGAACAAATGGGAGTTTCGCGTTCCTCCTTACAAAGAATTTTGCACGAAATGGACATGTTTCCCTACAAAATACAACTTGTACAGCAGCTTCAACCTCAGGATTAGGAACAAAGATTGGAATATGCAATGAGACTGCAGGATTTAATGAACGGTGATCCTGGTTTCCTTCAAAAGTTTATCATGTCAAACGAAACCCACTTTCATCTTAATGGTTTTGTCAATAAACAAAATTGCAGAATTTGGGGTTTTGAGAATCCCCAGCTGATTCAGCCGCACCAGATGCACCCTATTAAATGTACTGTATGGTGTGGAGTGACACCAAATGAAATTATTGGCCGATATTTTTGCGGGGATGAGAATGGAAATCAGACAACCGTGACGGGAGCTCGATATCGCTCCATGATTCAAAGATTTTGAACCATGGATACAGGCCCAACAAGAGCAAATGTGGTTCCAACAAGATGTAGCCACTTCTCATACTGCAAGAGAGACTATTCAAATGCTCCTAAAAACGTTTCAAGATCGAATCATCTCAATGGGTTGCGAAATAAACTTGTCAGCTCGATCACCTGACATGACAAGTCCTGATTTCTTCCTGTGGGACTACCTTAAAGAAAAGGTGTTTTTGAATAAACCTCACACAGTAAATGATTTAAAACGCAAAATTGCGGGTGAAATAAGAGCCGTAAACCTAGAATTTTTTCAAATGTAATGCAAAATATGTTGGATAAGGACATTCAGTGCGAAACCAATATGGTGGACACTTAAAAAAAACAAAAACATTATTTTTAAGAATTAAGACATTTTGTTGTATAGTATATTGTAATTGCCAAAATTGCCGAAAACCTCGGAAATATCATTTGACCCACTGCTGAAATTTTGGAAGTATAACTTAAGAATTATAAAAGTTATTAAAGATTTAAAAGGGTCAGTAAATTTTGACCCACGCTATATATACTTTTCCTTTGGTAAATGATATAAAAGAACTTTTATATATTCTCCTCTAGTGTCTAATCATTTCGAATTGTTGCAAGTGATAATTAATCAGGATCCTTCTAAAATACAGTGTTATTAAATTCAAGTAGTAATAACCACACCTTGAAAAATCCTCAATGTCTTTGATATAGTAGCTGTTATTCTGATTATGTTATTAAGAAAAGCTTGCTGGTTTGCGATGTAACATCTATTCTTTTATATGGCAGTAAATGATGAGAAATCTGGCCACGACTGAATAAAAACTGAAGGGGACAGAAATGTGACTCTGCAGAAGGATACTGAGAATGTCATTGATTGAGCGAGAAGCAACGAAGATGTCTTAACGAAAATGGCAACGAAAAGAATAGTCATACCTCAGAACTAGGACGTGACAGCTGAAATTCATTGGGCATAATGAGGAAGGATGACTCGGTTAACTTAACACTCAAAAGGCATACTAAAGTAAATTAAAGGTAAGAGGGATAGTGAATGCAGCGAGCCATCTACCCGACGATGGATAGCAGACCGAGGATCGGACAAAAGGAGAGAACAGTTAAGGGCAGAGCCATTTATTGAAAGGAGGGAGATAAACAGAAGAGGAAGAGTTATATTTGGAACAATTTTAATGTTTTTAACTGGATCCCAACAAAATATTTTTAAAAAAACATTTCCTCTATTTTAAGTTTTGTCGTATAAAGTTACGCTTATCAGAATATATTTAAAGCCTTCAGGACGTAGGCTTTACTAACTTTCCAAAAGTTTTTTATTTATTATCTGCTAAAAGAAATGAATTCTTGATCAAGAATTCTCCACATAATTCAGATTTCTGCTTCTCTTAGAATGGTTGCCACCAAAAGCTAGACGGCTCAATATATCCTGTTATTTAACACCCAGTTCTGTGGAGATGGGACAATTTCATGTCTTTCCCGAGAGCATTTCTGAGAAAGCCAACACAGATTTGAACTTGGCATGATGATTTCATTTGCCACACCTATTTCCTTCAAACTACCAATGCATCTAATATATCAATGTAATTATGCTCACAAAAAGCAGTGTTTTATTTATTTTTTTATCAGTGCCAGCCAGCAATGTCCCTGTCTGTTACAAAAATCAATGCATTCTAAGGCAATGACGTATACCCTGTATCCATCATGCAAAATCAGTATGAAGATTTCATAAAAGCTAACCACTTTGGGAACGTGGACGCATGGTTAAAAATTTGCTTTCTGACCAGGAGACCCGAGTTCGAATCAAACCAAGAAAATTACCTGAAAACCAATGTGAGTGAAATTGGGTATATGGAACTCTTTGGGCAGCAGTCGATGTTCGTGCTAGCTTGAAATTACAAGTCATCCTGACCGAGGGTGTGAGCGTGTTGTCCATTTTTTAAAATGGTGTTCACGCTATATATCTCTCTTAGAAAGTCTAACTAAGGTCTGCTCAGGTTGGATCTGTGTGTGTTGAACAAAAAAAAATATGCCCGAGCAGGCATCTGCAAACGCGATTAATTAGACGCTCTAGTAGACAGGTTTCCTCAGATACGAGTGGTCAGTCATTAAAAACTTCAAAGTTATAAAAATGTAACATAAGAAACAAAGAAATTAACTCGTAGGGGTAAATTTTTCCAACAGAACAAGAAGTTTATAAAATCAAAGCATTAACATAAGCACACGAATCATGTTTATAAATAACCTCGTCAAGTTGAGACTCGCATATGTATATTATGCAAGTTGTCCAACCTGTTTAAATTGTCTAAATTATAATGTCGATACACCCGCTTTCACGGATCAGTGATTAAATTGGCTTAAAGCGAATGAACCCTGTGGGATTTAAAGAGAAGGTCCCTTTTTCTAACGCCGTGGCCTGCTGCTATAGAATCACTAACAAAGCACTATACCAAATAAAAGAATCACTTGAAATTTTTTAACATCATCAACCTCAATAATAGCAAACGAAGAGAAAATAATGGCATAATCAAGATGTCGACGTTTCCAACCACTTTAATCGAAAGGAACGAAAACCATATCAACACGCGAAATGTTTTTTAAAGATTTCATAAATTTCAACCGAAAGTAGCACTTGCTGCTTAGCCAATAAATAATGATAATGTTTCTATATATGTAGAAATACTACCATTAACATTTTCAAAGAGACACATCCTTCTTTTCTGGGAAGTGATATTAAACAAATTTTCAATCTTTATTGTCTGTTTAGACATTGCCAGTGAGCGGTTTTTGACATCTATTAAAATCTAGTGCTAGTAATGACGATTTGTAAAGACATTTTACCGCTTTCTCCTGGTCGTTCATCACAATACAATCTTTGTAACAAAAAAAAAAAAAAAAAAAGCTATGTGTGAGGAACTGAAAATATCTTCAAATTTACGTTCAAAATGACACTTGTACTTAGAGACCGCTGAAGTTTCAGGGTCGCATAGTGATGTAAGACGGCTTGGGGAATTTGACATTCACTGAACAAATTTAAGGTAGGAGGAATAGAGGAAAATAGAGAAAGATGCCTACTGGGCCCTTGCAAATTGATGGGGACTGGCAGTCATAGCAAGGGTATAAAGATTGTTTAGAGTTATAAATTACAGAGAGTTGTGGAGAACCACGATCTCACACTACCTGAAGTGAAAGGGTGTATAGAAGAAGAAGAAGAGGAGGAGGAGGAGGAGGAGGAGGAGGAGGTGGAGAAGAAGAAAAAAGGAAAACAACAACAACTTTATCAAAAACAGCATCAGGAACAAGTAAAGGAAGAAACTGAATGAGAAGATTCAAGAAAACCTATTGAAAACAAAGAAGAAGAAGAAGAAGAAGAAGAAGAAGAAGAAGAAGAAGAAGAGGAAGAAGAAGATGAGGCGGAGGAGGAGAAAAAAGAAGAAAATGAAAGAAGAAAAGAAAGAAATTGAATGAGAAGATTCAAGAAAACATATTGCAGACAAAAAAGAGGAGGAGTAAGAAGAAGAAGAAGAAGAAGAAGAAGAAGAAGAAGAACAACAACAACAACAACAACAACAACTCAATGAAGAACAATATCAGGAACAAGAACAGGAAGAAATTGAAGCAGTGTATTATTCGATTGAATTAAATAAACTTTTGTTTTAGGCTTTATAGTTTCTTTGTGCTCCTTTTGTCTTTATCAGTTTTTAATGTTTTCTCAAAAAGGTCATGTGAGTGCAGTAGGATCAAAAAGAATTTTAAATATATAAAATACAACTTTAAAAAAAAACGAAGAGAAAAGAAACATCATTGAAAAAAAAAAAAAACGGCAAGAATCCAGCATCCAGTTCCATTCAGCATCTGCAAAACAGAACTCTAGATAGAAAATCTCAGAAAATAAAGCGTGAAGGAATGAAAACCATTAATTCCTTTAAAGTTGTTGCCGTTATTCTATTATTTCTTTGTGTTATTAGTTTACACAACGTGCACATTGAAAGAAGCAGTCAATTAACAAATCCCAGCTTATAAATTAAAAGGGTCTTTAATTTGGCTCCATTCATCGAATACTCCGAGATTCCACCAACACCTGAATGTCGATTTGCATAAAGTGGTATGGAGAGAAAGATGAGAGAGAAAATTAAATGAGAAAATAGGAAATACAAATATAAAAAATAATCGATTGAAAAACAAAAACAAATGAAAAAATTAAAAGAAAAAAAATTAAAAGGAGAATAAAAGGAAGATATAAAAGGAAAAACAACGAAAAAGGAAGAAAAGGAAAAGAGAAACAGAATATAAAAATGAAGGATATCGACAGATAGATAGATATGAATAGACTAACATAGATAGAAAGATAGATATGAATGGATTACGATAGATAGATAGGAAGACTAAGATATATATATATATATATATATATATATATATATATATATATATATGCGGATATTTAAATATATGTATATATATGGATAGATACTTAAATAGATAGATATGAATAAACTATGATATATATATATATATATATATATATATATATATATATTATATAGATAGATAGATAGATAGATATGAATAGACTAACATAGATATAAAGATAGATAAGAATAGATTACGATAAATAGATATAAAGACTAAGATGTATATATATATATGTATATATATATGTATGCGTATATTTGTATATATGTATATATATATAGATCGATACTTAAATAGATAGATATGAATAGACTAAGATATATATATATATATATATAGATAGATAGATAGATACATAGACACTTAAATATATAGATATGAATAGACTAAGATAGATGTGAAAACACTAAAATAGATAGATAAATAGATATGAATAGACTAAGATAGATAGATAGATAGATAGATAGATAGATAGATAGATAGATAGATAGATAGACACTTAAATATATAGATATGAATAGACTAAGATAGATGTGAAAACACTAAAATAGATAGATTGATAGATATGAATAGACTAAAATAGATAGAGAGATAGATAGATAGATAGATAGATAGATAGATAGGAAATAAGGAATATAATTACAGAGTGGTAGAAAGAAAGAAGAGAGACAGGAAAGCCAACAATAGAAGAAAATGTACAGAAAGTGAAAGGAAGAGATGAAAGAGAAGAAATAATGTATATATGAAGGGTATACCAAAAGAAGAAGAAAAAAAGGAGTGATAGTTTAGAGGGAGAAGTGTTAAAAAAATGATGAGATAGGAAAGAAATAAAAGAATAGAGAACTGCTTTATTCCAAGCCGAAAGAGAGTAAGAAAAAAGAACATGGAAGAGTAGAAAAGAAATAAAAAATAAATGCAAAGAGAAAATGAATAATTAATAAATAAATGTGGAAGGAAAAAAAATTAGAATAAAGTCAAGGAAACGTAAAAAAAAAAGAAAAATATAGAAAACAGACAGAAAAGAAAGAATAAATCAAATAAAATGGATAGGTTGAAAAAACAAAAAACAGAATGAAGTACAAAAAAGGTAAACAGAAAAGAACGAATAACAGAAATTAAATAAAAGTAACAGAGAGAAAAAATAGATACAAAGACAGACAGATAGATAGATAGATAGATAGATAGATAGATAGATAGATAGATAGATAGATATGAATAGACCAAGATACAAACATAGATAGATATGAATAGACTAAAATAGACAGATATGAATAGACTAAGATAGATAGATAGATAGAGAGATAGATAGATAGATAGATAGATAGATATGAATAGACCAAGATATAGATAGATATGAATAGACTAAAATAGATAGAAAATAGACAAAATAGATAGATATGAATAGACTAAGATAGATAGATAGAAAAGATAGATAGATAGATAGATAGATATGAATAGACTAAAATAGATAGATATGAATAGACTAAAATAGACAGATATGAATAGACTAAGATAGATAGATAGATAGATAGATAGATAGATAGATAGATAGATATGAATAGACCAAGATACAAACATAGATAGATATGAATAGATTAAAATAGACAGATATGAATAGACTAAGATAGATAGATAGATAGATATGAATAATAGACCAAGATACTAACCTAGATAGATATGAATAGACTAAAATAGACAAATATGAATAGACTAAGATAGATAGATAGATAGATAGATAGATAGATATGAATAGACCAAGATACAAACATAGATAGATATGAATAGACTAAAATAGACAGATATGAATAGACTAAGATAGATAGATAGATATGAATAGACCAAGATACAAACATAGATACATATGAATAGACTAAAATAGACAGATATGAATAGATAGATAGATATGAATAGACCAAGATACAAACATAGATACATATGAATAGACTAAAATAGACAGATATGAATAGATTAAGATAGATAGATAGATAGATAGATAGATAGAATATAATTACAGAGAAAGAAAGTAGAAAAAGGTAGTAAAGAAAACAATAGAAATAAATAAAAGAGTCAATGAAAGATTGCAATAAAGAAAAAATAAATGTAAGAAAATTCGAAGGGACACTGTACAAACAATTAGACACTAAATTAATAACTAAATATATAAATACATGTAAAAAGAAGGGAAACGAAAGTGAAAATAATTAATAAGAAAACAAAAAAAAAAGAAAGAAAATACAAAGAATTAAATAAAAGCAGTTCGTCATTTGCTGTAATTTTAGATACTCTGCAATAAAGTGCCAGTATTGAAAAAGCTGTTCATCAAAGCAATTAAAACACTACTCACTTGAAAGACAGGTGCAACAGTGTCGTCATATAAGTTTAACCTGTTTCGTCTTGTACTGTTTTAATCTAATTGCAATAGTTAAGCTATTACGAAAATTAAAATGATCAAAAAATACTTGATCTCAAATAAGGAATTACAATATGCCTATGATATATAATGATTAAGGGTATATAATTATATATAATTATATATAATTATTGAAGATATATAATTATCAAGGGTATATAATTATATATAATTATTGAGGATATATAATTATTTAGGGTATATAATTATATATAATTATTGAGGGTATATAATTATTAAGGGTATATAATTATATATAATTATTGAGGATATATAATTATTAAGGGTATATAATTATATATAATTATTTAGGGTATATATTTAATATAATTATTGAGGATATATAATTATTAAGGGTGTATAATTATATATAATTATTGAGGATATATAATTATTTAGGGTATATAATTATATATAATTACTGAGGGTATATAATTATTAAGGGTATATAATTATATATAATTATTGAGGATATATAATCATTTAGGGTATATGATTATATATAATTATTGAGGATATGTAATTATTAAGGGTATTATTCGGCGCACCCAGTTTGCTACCGAATGTGACACAAGGTCGACGTTTAAAGTGGGTTTAACAGCGGCACCATGCAAACATTGCCCATCAACACCATCCCGAAGGAAAACTATTACTTGGGGGAAAGGCCCCCTCGGTCTAGGGCTTAATACTTCTTTAATCTTGTGTTGTATAAGATGAATTTTAAGTGTAACCAACCTAGCTTTTCTTTTTCCCCACGCCTAAAGAAAATGGGTTGTCAACTAAATGAGGGTAAAAAGATTAAAATCGATGAAATACTGAAAAATGATTCATTGAACGAAGACGGTAAAATTAAACGATATTTACAGTTTTATTTAAAAGATCTTGACATGATGGTTAAGGTAAGGTCTCCTGTCTGTGGTCTGTGTTTTAGCAAGGAGGAATGTCAGGGATTTAGATTCTGATTTTTAAAGCAGATCCACTGTACTTGAAAGGCATACTTGGCAGAATGTTTTCAGCTTCAGCCAAGAATGAAAATAAGTCGAATTAAAAGGGAGGATATTTTTTTAATTGGAACAATAATGTATTTAATACCGGTGTCCGAAGCTGATGTTCGAGTTGCTAATACGCAACAATCTGATTGTCGCTGCTCTACAAAAGCAGAAAATATTGTAGCGAACATCATCGCCATCACACACACACACATACATACAGATCATACGGCAAGCATTCATTGCCTAATCTCCTCAAAACTAGCTTACTAATTGGTCAATTCCGACCAATCAAATCGCCTGCACGCGAGGAATAATTTTCCCGCGCACAAAGCTGGAGCCTGTTACGTGAGACACAATCTTACATAAACAAAACACGCATAAACATCTCTGGTGTTTTCTTCATTGATCTTTTTCTTTGCTCCCAAGATTTAATTTCCAAAAGCTACCGTCTTAACTGTGCGGTCAGACATTAAAGAATATTGGCAACTATTCTTACCGACTTTCTCGCAAGTTGTTAGTAGAATCCAGCTATTTACGCTTGTCCACACACATCTACGACTTTAATCACAACATTTCAAACGCACACACAGACACGGATTTTTGTAACACATAATATATCTCTCTCTATGACTCAGCCAAGTTCATAAACCAGCACTCTATTAATTTCATAAAACAACACATTTCTTAATTAACTGTATTCTATTCTAACAGCAAACTCTATTCAACATAGAATCTTGAACATTCTTATTCAAGAACATTCGAACATTCAATCCTAAATCAAGATACAGTTGAAGGGGAACAACTTTTTCCCCTTAATCATTACACTTCATTGCATGATTGTTTTGTAAGTTATATTACAATATATATATATATATATATATATATATATATATATATATATTGATCCACACATGGAATTTCGTTGTTTTTCTTGAATCGTTAAATGTAAAGTAGTTACATTTAATGGTAGGTCGTTAAGTGTCGAGGGGATTTTGTTTTATTGTTATAATTATATTGTTGGTTTCGGTTTTCGTTTTTGAAACGTGAGAACTCTTATGTAGCGAAGGAATCATATTTTAAAAAAAATATATATATATATATATATATATATATATATATATATATATATATATATATTACATGAGAACACGCGTCACAAGCTCTAACAACTTGCAATATCCCACGTAATTTGATAACAGTTTTTTTTGTTTTTTTTTCTGTGAGAGCTTTAACTTTTTTTTTTCTTTTCTTATTCGAAAACTAAAAAAAAAAAAAAAAAAATTGATATCTCGTTCTGGGTTGGGGTAGGATCGGTCTCATATTCAACATTTCTCTATTGCTGGTTTTTAGGTAGATCTTGAAACATGAGACAAAAGACTTTGGAATTATTTTCGAATAAATCTACAGTTAATTTTTGGTATAGTTTTATTTGAAATATCGTTCATGTGTCAGATTTTCAATTCAAGGAGTATCTTATCTGCATAGGGTTCACTACCGTCACATTTCGAACCATTCAGCTTTCTCCTTCATGTCATTTGTAGCGTTGAGTAATCCTTTTCTTTTTACCATCACCCTAGCACACTTCACCCCATACATTCACACAAGTTCATCATGTAGATGGCCCGCTGTCCACTTCTTTTGCATTCGATATGCCATGTAAATAGCAAATTTTGAAATCGCTCCGTCCTCATCGTGTCCAACAATTTTACCTGCATTTTTCGGATTTCGAGAAGAAATGTCCTATTGGTTTCCATTTTACATAATTTTCCTTATTAATAATGTGACTTGCTACATTGACATTCGGTTGATGGACATTTAACGGAATGGACATTTAGCCAAAAATGTTGTGGTATACTTAAATGAATGTCACACTCTTTATCGTAATATTCTACATATATTTATATTTATTTACTATTTTTCGACAGTTTTATTTTAATCTATTCTCTATATATTATATTTTACTTCAAATATCACTGTAAGATGACAAGTATTTTGACAAAAAGCACATTTTATTGCAGCAAACATCTTAAACTTTTACGATATGAAATATGTTTCAATTTCGCTTTTAATGATCATTATCTTAAAAGATGAATTAGCTTTTATCTTACTGTTAAATACGAATGTAAATAATTAGATGTTTCTTTTTACCCAAATACGCTCAAGTATTTTTTAAATACTAATTTCAATAAACAGATATTGAAATAAGAAAAATTTTCACTTTAAATTTAGATTTAGTAATATAATGACTTGAAATTCAGTGATAATTATTAGTCCTATTCTAACCTATAATACTGCTAGTTAAAATACTTAAAGTCATGCTTGTTACTATTTTTATTTGTACTTTTTCAGGGCTATGTCCGTCGGCCAAATGACCTTTCCGCCAAATGACCTTTCGGCCAAATGTCTCTCGCCGATGATATGGCTTATCTATTGTATTCTCAGTATACATTTATAGAATCACATTTCTGTTGCTTCTAATCTTTTTTTTAATCTTTGAGAAGATTTTCTAGTATTCACAATTCAGCATTGTTCCCAGCATTTACAATTCACAATTTCATTTTTTAACGCAATTTGCCTGCTTCTTATTTGTTTAGATTTTACAAGACCTACTCGAATCCATCCTTATTTCAGTGCCACGTTTTTTATGTCTTTAATAATCTTGTTTAAACACGTTCCAGATATGTAAACCTGCGCAGTATATTGCAAGATAACCGCAGAACACTGCCCGGTATGACGCTTCGATCTACTGCAAGAACGACCTGTAATTCTCAGACATCTTTCAATAAGGAACCATGAAAGGCGATACCAACAGCTAGAGGACAGGAGACAGCACAGGAAGCAGAGGAAGTAAATTAGACTATCTTTCTGCATTCCAGCTTTGTCTTACCGACAGAAGAGAACTGACACGGAAAGTTAGGACTTTAGGGCTACCCAAGGCTTTCACCACAGCACGACAAAATTTCGACCAACCAGGTCACAGCCATTATTTCGTGACATAAATTGACTTGTACTGTATCCTATATGCTTATTAAACGTAGCAAGATTAAAATAAGGCAAATACACTTACCTAAAAATATGCTGCAATTGCATGTCTTATAAGGAAACTAATGTCGATAGAGGAAGAGGCATGGTGGAGCAATGGATAGCGGCTCGGATTAAATTACATTCTCTTACGTGCTACTACCATTGGAAAAGGTATGAATTCTCTTCTTCCCCGCCAGCTATGGGTAAGTAACGGAACATACCAGGTTCTATAGCCTTGGATGCCAACTGGTCTACCGCAGAAAGAAATGGCAACCTACTGCGGGAAAGAAATCTTTCTCACCTAAGTGTGTATCATGCACGGCACAGAACTGAATGTCGATACTGATATGTAATCAAATGCATATGTTTCTAGGGTTGATAGCAAATATAATGTGTTTTAACTAAGATAACAATTAAAGAGGAATAACCCACGTTACATATATATAATTATTTAGTAATGTCTCTGTTACAGACGAAAGAGTGACGATTCAAGGGAAATAACCCTCGTTCCTCAGCTACATAGATTTGTTATAGATTGAAGAGTGGCAATTCAAGGAGAATTACATTCGTTTCCCAGCTACATATATTTAAATACCAATGCCCTTGTTATATATAGAAGGTTACTGAATGATTCTGTTGGAATGAATACAAGAAGGGAACAAGAGATGTGTATTATGAGGGTACGTAGAATAGATAACGATTGATCCTAGATCGTAGTAATCTGTGCAGCAATCTTTTCAGGAGCCTGTTGCACAACGTAACCTTTCTGGGTAAGAACCTATCTAGGTAGAACTTATCCTTACCAACGATATACGAAAAGAATGTGCCATGGTGAGTCTTAGGGCAGAGGTCCTGAACTGGTGGCCCTAAGTAATATTGCTCGTCTGAACGTTTTCCATAGAAATAGTTATATAACGTTTTATCTGTATAAAATAGTTCGTATGGTGGAAAATATTTCATCGCCTACAAAGCCACATAAAAACTTTGAACTATATAAAGCCTGGGATGTTAGGATTGGGCAGTTTCAATCTAGTTATGTTAGCAATTCACCACTTTGGGTTTAATCTGTTATAAAAATTGAGCATGGTAGAATGATTAATTTACTATATAGGGCAGTATAAATATCCCACTATTTTCCATCTTTAGTTATGGATTGTATAAACAGGTTCACTTGTCTCAATAGAAATCAAAGTCAAGGATTGAGACTAGAATCCTTCATCAGGACTTGAGAAAGCACATGGTATGATGTTGTGTTGATATTGGGTTAGTTTCGGATGTATTGAAGTTTACAAGCCAAACCCTATTTACTCGCAATAATTATATTAGAGGAGAGATCAACCAGGCACTGATCGTCTTAATTTTTTGGAGTTGCTCCCTCCGACCTGCATATGTTTACCGTTGATCTGTGCAGGTTTTTTGTCAGATCATTGATATAAAGGAGAAATAGTTAGGGCTAAGTAGAAAGCATTGAGGGCTTTCCTTGTCCTTATGGACTTCAGTCGACTGACCATTATCAACGAAATTCCAGGCCTTAATTGATAGGATGGGTCTATTTGATAAATAGACCTTTCCCTAGATGTCATATCTGGGGAATTTTCGTAACAACATCATATGCCACGCCTCATCAAATGCCTTTGAGATATGCGCTTATAATGGAAGGCATGAAACCGTGCACTACGGATATTTTTCAATTGAAAATGATTTTCATCGTAGATTGGAATACATGAAGTGTACACGTATGTTTTATGGCAGCTGTAACCTTAATGCAAGTCAATATTCGCCTGTTTTATTTTCCTGGAATCATGTCCAACCGGCATTCAATATGTCCTCCCGTCTGCTGAAGCAAGTCGAAGAATAAGATTCAAATACAACAGAAAGAGAAGGCCAAATCTAGAATGGCATTACACGACACGGGACGGCATGACATGATAAGGAATGTTACATTATGCCTTTGAAGGCACACATTCTAAAATCGAGTTCAGAATGCATTTACGCAGGTGAACGCGTGCATTTATGTCTGCGCATGCTCAGACCTGAGGTGAATACACACGCAGTCTCACGTAAATTGAATAGAAGCAATCAACAAGACAAAATCATTTAAAGATAAAATGCATGATTATCTTAAGATCTGAAATTGTTAAAATATAACAGAGGTAAAAGAAATTAAATCGATAGTAAAAAATAAAGTTAATTATTTATAGATACGTTGCTTATTACATAGAAAGGAAAACATGTTATATTAAAAACTGGTATATATTTTTGTAAGTGTGGGGGTCGTTGCATGTCGTAATACCTTTTAATTTTATAAGTAAAAAATTTAACGTGTTTTCAGGAATTATCATTCTACATATATTTGATAATCAAGTTTCTATCTGTGGATTATCCATAATCGAATTGTTTCATTAATTGATTTTAAATATATATATATATATATATATATATATATATATATATATATATATATATATATATATATATATTTTGTATTTCCGTTCCTCACCAAACCGGACTCATAAATAATTACATCGGCTACACAACCACATGTTTATCCAGACGTCTTACATTACACCTATCTGATCACAGTTCCATCAGAACACATATAAACACACACTCAGATTTACCCGACACTATTAGGAACATACTAGTAGAAAACACAAATATATTAACTGCATCCACTTGCAAAAAAAGACTAAAAATAATGGAAGCTCTAATAATAAAAAAGAAAAAGCCAACTCTTAACAATATTAACTATGAACAAAGCCACAATGTGCTAACCGTATTCGGAAACTAAAACATCACTACCACACACTGATCATACACAGAACACACACACTCTACGAAGCTGATAATCGAATCATCCTTGATAATGGCTAAAGGTATAGCCGAAAGCGCTCGGAAACACAGAACATTCGGACAGTTCTTACACACCCTTTGTCCAGAAAAAAAAGCTCTTGTGAGAACACAAGAAAAATTAAATAAAAAGCTCAACCGTAGTACCTTGTCTGTCGTTTTTAATGAAACATGCATATATATATATATATATATATATATATATATATATATATATATATATATATATATTATTCTATTTCTTAAATTATTTTTATTTTTTTTTTTACTTGGTGTCTGAAATCTATTGGGACCATTATGAAGAAACAGACCTTGGAGCATTTGCCCCTCACAAGACATAAGGAAGGACGAGCTAGGATGTGAGCCTACCCTGGGCGTATGACAGTGAAGGTTCGGGCAAAGAGACAAACATTCTTTTACTTTCTATGTGCCGTCCTTTCAGGACGTAGGCGATCATGGCTCTCCATCTCACTATATCCCTTGCAGCTCTCAACAAGTTCCTTCCCTCTGCCACCTCCCCCAGACCACGTTCTGTCATCCACATGCTTAAGGCCGCTAGGTTGTCATGTGTTGCTTTACCTTGTCTATCTTTCCCGCTATTCGACTCGTGATTATTAGATTCTCCAAGCCTTCCTTCCTTATTATGTGTCCCAGTAACCTCAGCTGCATCTTCTTGGTGTTAAGTATAAGCCTCCTCCTTATTTGCATCCTCTATAAGGCCTCATCGTTGCTCACATTCTCGGTCCATGGTATCCTTAGAATCCTTTTGTAGAAACACCTCCGTTGCCTTAAGTCTCTTCTTCATCTTTGAGGAAATGGTCCAACATCCGCTGCCGTAAAGAAGGAAAGATGTCACGTAACATTTCAGTATTCTTTTCTTTGTTACCAAAGAAATCCTCCTGTCTCGCAATACTCTGCCCAGCTTTTGGAATGTGTCCTAGGCCATCCCAAATACGTCTACGGATCTCAGTGTCGCACTTACCGTCCTCTGTCAAAACGCTTCCCAGATATTTAAACTTCAGCGCCTGCATGATTCTATTGTTCCCGACCTGCAAATCGCATTTCAGGCTCGTCTTCTTACTGATGACCATGGATTCTGTCTTCTTTTAGGTTATGCTTAGTCCTTCCGTCACAATTTCTGTCACTACCTTCTGTAGGAAATTTTGTAACTTCTTTTCCGTGTCTGCTATCAGTACTGTGTCATCTGAAGAGAGTTAAAAAAATAGTAAGTTGTGGAGAGCCATGATCACAGACGTCCTGAAAGGAAAAGATATATAGAAGAAAAAGTAACTGAATAGAGAAGAAACCAAAAAGTATTAAGTAACACCATAAATATTTAACTTATATTAAAAGTTACCAACCAACTGACCAAAAATCGATATGACGTGTCACATCATAATAGGTTGGATCATGGTTCTCCACAACTTCCTATCCTTCTCAGTACTCTTTTTTTTGCTGATCCTAAGAACAAGTGATCTTTTCGTTCTACATTTAAATTTTATTTTCTTAAGCATTTCACCCCAATCAAAACGGGAGTGCCACTAGCACGAAAAGGGGTGACAGAGGGCTAAGAACAAGAGTAAAGAAGCGTGTTTGAAGAAAGGATAAAGAGAATATCGATTGACATTACACTTGAATATTTGAAGATTATATTTTTCATTGAAGCATGTAAGAGGAAGGGAGTTCCACAGACAGGAAGTGCGAGAGAAGAAACTGTTTGAGTAGAAAAGAGGGTTATGTTTAACCATTTCCACAGTGAAAGGGTGGGACTGAGATGCCAACCTAAGGGCTCGCTTAAATTCATGGGAACCAGCGAAAGTAGCTCGTCGCAAGAGTTGCCGTGAAAATACTTGTAGAAAAGACAGACTGAAGCCACGGCACGTCTGTGAGAAAGTGAATGTTTTCCCGAAAAATTCCTCATCGCTCAAATTTTACTTCACTGATCTTTTCAGCATTGTTCTATTGCCTCAAGTCTCTCTTCATTGGCGGGAAAATTGTCCCTAATTCAGAGTCATAAAGGAGAATTGCTATTTTATAGAACCTGAAACCTCTTTTATTTGTAATAAGATTTTCCTCGTTCAAACTAGATATTACCAAATACAAGGGTGATGTCACTTCGAAACCAGTGAATTATCATATTTCACTCCAGGTTTATAAAATATTGATTTACAGAAGAAAAAGTATTTATATTAAATGAAATCAGTTAAATAAGAATATTCATTTCAGATCCAAACATTTGAAATAGATGAACATTGTTTTAGATTAAATGTCTTTTAATGGACGCAACTAAAGAATAAAAAAAACATAGAAATAGGATTGCTAGATGGAAATCAGATTGATTACTTGAAAATAAAAAAAATAAACAGTTCAAACACAGATACCAGAGATAAAGAGAGGGAGAGAGACAGATGTATAAGGAGAGGAAGGAAAAATAGCAGAAAGAAAGATAGAATGGCACGGGTGAAGAAAGAAGGGAGGGAGGAAGAGATAGAGAGGTAGAATGAAACGGTGTGAGATATTAGGAAGTGTGAAATTGAAAAATCTTGTCTTGATTAAAATTTCGGGAGAGTTTACATCCTAAATTTCTTGATATGATAAAAATTGGAAACATTTTAAATGGAGATTCTGTGTCTCTTAGCAATATAAAGTATGAAGGTTTTTTTTATTGAAATAAAGTGTCATAAATATTATACAAGTGACACGGAATATTAAATAAAAAAATGAAAAAAGATAGATATAAAATTATATTGGGTTGACCAAAAAATTCCATTCGCTTACTAAAGGAAAAAAATTACTTAACTGAACGGACATTTGGCCAACCCACTATATATACTTAGAACAAAATGGAAAAACAAATATCTTTAAATATGAATTAATTACAATATGAACTTACATATCTTATAAACACACACGCACACACACACACACACACGTGTGTGTGTGTGTTTTAGAACATCACTACAAAAATTTCAAAATGACTTATCAAATGATGATGTTGAATGTAGTTCTACACCATCACTTGATAAGACAGAGAAGTGTTGAAACAAAATGGCTATTTTTGTAGTGATGTTATAACATGTTTATGTTATAATTTTTGAATAAATAATATTTGATCTACTGTGTATTGAGCACATTTTTAAAAATAGTATTCTTGGTCATTGTAATTTATTCCGTCTACACCAATCCTATACTATATATATATATATATCTTATGCAGTTTACATTAGAACATGCACATATCCACTACAAAACTGTACATTTTTGCTACAACGTCTAAAAAATGAGGGGAACCCTTTTTTTAGACGTCTCATCCGGTGGCGAATTATGGTTTTACTAAACACGACGTAAGTCGTTAGTAACACAATAATTCCCTACCTGATGAGACGTCTACAAATGTTTTCCCTTTTTTTACGTTGAAACAAAAAGGAAAATAAAACAGACCACTTTAAGGTACCATTATAATAATTTATTTCACCAGAGGCCTTTTAAAGGACGCCGGATCAAAATTGATGGGTAGTGTAAGTTTTTGTAATTTAACAGAGAGTGTAAAAGGGGTAGTTAATGAGACATGATAGAGTATAGGGAGGGATTAATTTCATATCTCTCTCAAGCATACTTTGTATTGGGGGAGGAGGAGTGACCAGACCTTGACGTATTTAGACGGTCAACTTAACGGAAGTGATATATTGAAATGGGGGGGAGGGAGAAAAGAAAAAGGTAAAAAGTAAAAGAAAGAAGATGGAGAGGGAAGTAAAGAGAAAGAGGTTGTAACTGGGTTATATATATATATATATATATATATATATATATGTGTGTGTGTGTGTGTGTGTATATATATATATATATATATATATATATATATATATATATATATATATATATATATAAAATTTCACTATATTTATAAGTCAACTTGCTCAATATCAAAGACAGACTACATGTAAATATAAAATTGACACTGAGGTCTACGACAAGTTGCGATAGTAATCAGGAGATGTAGATAGCCTGATTCTGGTAGGTGTAATATGATCCTAAATGTCCTTGACTGGATCACACGAGCAGTATTTGACATAATATCAATCCTTGTATATGGCTAGGGATACTGATTCTCAAATATGAAGAAGATAATTAAAGTGACAAAAATGCCGTTCTACAGAAGGATGCTGAGAATACCATGAACCATACATGTTTACAACGACAAAGTTTTAGAGAAAACAGAAACAAAAATAAAACTTATACTTCACATCAAGAAGAGTTAGTTAACATTTCTAGGTCACTTAATGTGGAATAAGGGATTGGAAAATTTGATACTCACATGACAGATGGAAGGTATTATGGACAGTGGAAAACAACGCATACGGTTCTTCGTGATCTTGTATAAATCGATAGCAGTAAAAGGTTTAGGAGAGTTAATAAATATTAAATTGCTTATGTGTTAGAAAGGATAGGAAATTGCAGGGAGACATGATAGCTTAGGTCCTGAATGGACACAGCACATAGAAGAAAGGTGGGCATTAAATGCCCTTTTCTCATAACGTAGAATTTGTATCTGATGCCACAGGTTTGATTGTTGGTTCTGGCAAATGGGCCTGATTGCCACAGATCCTGATTATTATGACACAGTTTGTTTTCATTAATGATACCGTAGACTTTCTGGACAAACCTGACATTCCTGACAAGGAATTGTCAAGTGTCGCGATTTTTTTATTGTTGTTGTTTTCGTTTTTGACCATTGAAAACACATGAAATACAACTACTACTACTACTACTACTACTACTAACAATAATAATAATAATAAAGTAATCAAATAATAATAATAATAATAAAATATGTCACAAAATTGCCTGTTATATTTTTTTCTTTATAAAGATATTCGAATTGATGTGACTATTAGAAATAGGTCTGTGGTCTACGAAATAATAATAGGCTATTTAATTTCAAGTGGAATTTTATTTTTACTGTCTATATTTATGAGATGAGTTATTTTGTACACTATTGACATTATTCACACTATTGTCCTTATCATTGTCACCATGTTTATTACAACATTTCGGCCGTTGTACGCTGCAGCCTTCTTCAGGTGCTTGGAATGTCGAACTGAACCCATTATTTTACTAATTTTTACTATTGTTCACCCAATAAAAGTACCAAAAGCTAGTCAAAGCAGGGGGTTACAAAAGTGATATGTTCCAAGTGCGTAAAGGGAATGATCAGATATGATAACTATGTAAAAGAAATAACGCTTTACCCTATACATGAAGATGCCAGGATTGACAAGCATCCTCGTGGGAGCCCGTTCTACAATACAACAGTTCTGATCATTTCACCCGCTCGGTGAATTTGGTGGGTGTGTTGCCGACCGCCTGATGATTGCATGAAGAATCATGAAACTGTTAATTGTAGTCAGCAACTGTTCACTGGAAATTTAATTCTCGTTATGCTGAGTGGTTACATTATAAGAGACGTGTTCGATACTCACTGGGATCGATTTGTTCAGGGAAGTAACTTCTTTAAGTCATCGCCAGAAAGGAGGTTATTCAAATGGGTGACATTATGGTAGGTACTTACAAGCAACACCACCAGGGATCAACAAAGCAATTGAGAGAAATTGATGAAGCGAAACAGTTCATAAGCAGCCAAAGGTTGTGCAAGGAAAAGTCAGAGTAAACGAGGGTTCGATCCCACTGGCGTGTCAGCGAGTAATCATTCTAAATTAGGCGTTTTCTTATCTCGTCAGTATAGTATAAACCACAGGTTTGCAATGTGGGTAACTGACGCCAATTCAGTCGGGTTTCGATTCTAGATAGAGGCGACTGAACGTGTAGCCACACTAAATAGATGTGATACAACGAAACAGCCTGTCTGTGGATGATCACACACACACACACACACACACACACACACATATATATATATATATATATAGAGAGAGAGAGAGAGAGAAAGAGAGAGTGATTGATTGATTGATTGATTATGAAATGGATTAAAAAAATTATGCTAATACGTTATTTAATAAATTCTATTTGTTTAAGTAATTACTGTTTCTTAAATAAACACTATTAATTATATTTAGCGACCTGAATGTTCGAGAAATTTCGCTGACAATATGCGGTCTCCGACCTGAATCGAACCTGTGTCTTGAGTGGCATAACGCGTCAGAAGAGTTGACGATTCCGTATAGAACACAGCATCAATTCCTGTCGGAGAACGAATATTTTCTAGGAAATTTCTCGAACATTCGACCTGACGATTGCGTCTATTATCAAACAGCACTTTATCCCATAAATATAGTAGACATTAAAACTACATTTCTTCACACACACACACACACACACACACACACACACACACACACACACACATATATATATATATATATATATATATATATATATATATATATATATATATATGAAAGAGGGCATTACTCATGCCAAACTTCTGACCTGAAGATTGCGTTTACGCATGAAACAGTCTGTCGACTCTGGATGTTGACGTTTCAATGTTCACTTTTAAATTAAAATACGCTCTTTCCATGATATTGTGCACTTTAACACATGAATATAGCATACCTTGAAACTATATATATATATATATATATATATATATATATATATATATATATATATGTATGTATGTATGTATGTATGTATGTATGTGTGCGTGTATATTGAAAGCGAGAAAGAGACAAAGAAACGGAGTGTGTATGTACATGAGAGAAACCAAATGTTCTATTTCAAGATTTTATATATCAATGTGTATGTTTTGTGAACAAAATCCAAAATAGCTAAAAGATTCAGATGCATATATCCTTCTATGTATTTATTTTTTACTTTCAATATAATATATATATATATATATATATATATATATATATATATATATATATATATATATATATATATATATATATATATATTGTCACTGAAGGTTTTCAGATTTGAAAGATAAAAATAACATACATGTTTTCATGAGATCAATCTTAAAATTGTGCATATATATCTGTTTGTGCGTGTGTGTGTCTGTGTTGTTTTTACAAACCAATATCAATATGACTATGTATATATGCACAAGTCTATAATTTAAGGCAATAATTCATTTGTTCTTATATATACTTTTGTTATTCCTATATGTATATGTGTGTGTGTAAATATATATGTGTGTGTGTTTTTTTGTATGTTTAAAAATGCACCTAGTTGAACCTAATTTTGTTGTTCATACCCGCATCATTCTAATCCACCCTCCATTCACCCTTAACTTTCACCAACCTTCAAAACTTCTCCACCCACATTATATATTTGTATATATTTTACAAATATTTTGTTTTGATATTTCTTGGAGTCGGTACTGTTGTTATTTTTGAAGTCCTTGTCCCTTTGATCATGTCTTTTTCTTTCTTTCTTTTTTCTAAGATTCATTCCTTTTTTCATTCTATTTTTCATTCCTTCTTTTTCATTTACTTCTGTTTTATTCTTCCTCTTCTACGACTTGTTTCGTCATTCTCTTTCATTCACTTTCTTTCTCTTTCATTCTCTCTCTCTCCCTTTTCTCTCTCTCTCTCTCTCCTTCACTCCTTTGTATTTTGTCCTTTAAATTCTTTTAAGGAAAGACATGACTCACAGAGAATGCAAAAGTCATGAAGTACTTCGTTCTCACAGGCTCTGCAGCAAACCTTCTCACCTCCCGCCCATTGTGCACACAAATATGCTCACGCGCCCATGCACACACACAGAGCAAGACATACACACAGATACTCACTCTCTCTCACACACACATACACACACGCGCGCGCACACACAAAGAACATATAATCGAAATAGCAAAATCCTGAAAAATCGAGAATCAAGAGAAGACCCAGAGATAACATGCACAAAAAAGATCATCACTATTTCTATTACCAAATCCTATCTCCTCCCCACCCTGCTTCAAGCCCACCCACTCGCGAGCACCCTCTTCAAGCAGCGTACCTCCTCGAACCTTATCCACTTTACCATGTATCCGAATAAGCAAGGTACGCAGTGACCTGGAGGTCGTTCGGTTTTATGTCATTCAGGTCCAATTTGATCTATTGATGACAGCCGTGCGTCAGAAGAATAGTGTTCGACAGACATTCACCTAGGTCGGAATATCTATTTTATAATCAATGATATTCAACCGAACTGCCTTAGACGCGACTGATAGCTATAGCTTTATCGAAGAGCAAGGAGACGGAGCGTCCATTGAGGAAACAGGGGGAAAATGAATGTACCGAGGGTACAGAATGAAGAAGAAGAAGAAGAAGAAGAAGAAGAAGAAGAAGAAGAAGAAGAAAATATTAGAAAAGGCGGGAAAATGTCCAGGTCTGTTCGTCTGCTTACGTTCGTATTCATTTGATTTTTTTTTATTCTCTCCACAAAAATCGGAAAAGGAAAAAAAATAAAGGTGTAAAACAGAAGAAGAAGAAGAAGAAGAAGAAGAAGAAGAAGAAGAAGAAGATGTTGTTAGAAAAGGCGGGAAAATGGCCAGGCCAGTTCGTCTGCTTATGTGCGTTTTTTTTTTATTCTCTACACAAAAATCGGAAAAAGGAAAAAATAAAGGGGTAAAACGGAAGAAGAAGAAGAAGAAGAAGAAGAAGAAGAAGAAGAAGAAGAAGAAGTAATAACAACAACAACAAAAACAACAACAATAACAGCATCATCATGGCTGCGGTCGTGAAGGGAAAGATAGATATTTAAGATAGAGACGGTGTAGAAAGACAAAAAATGAAAAGAAAGAATAAATTAATGGCGGAATAGAAAAATATTTTCAAATTCGAAAGAAAGAAGGGGAAAAATTTTGAAAATAAAGAGATTTGGTGAGGAATGAAAAAAATAGCATGCAGAATAAATCCAAAAGAAAATTGGTTTTAAAAAGCATGAATACTACATGAAAGTAAACTAAAACAGGTGTATATATATATATATATATATATATATATATATATATATATGAAGAAAGAAGTAATTGTGAAGAAACAAAGAATGAATAAAGAAGGTAGAATAGAAGTAAAAATGGTAGAAAGGAAATAAGTCAGAGAGTAAAGAGGATAAAACAAATAAACTGTATTCGATCCGCATAGATAATGAAAGGAAGTAACGTTGAAGATTTTTACAGAAAATTATCAAGATGAAATTCTCAGGAAAATATCGCCAACAAGGCAAATGCAATAACAATTTAAATAGAGAAGTAAAAAGAAAGGTGACTGAAAAGACGCTGTCGAAATGAAGGACAAATCAGAGAAAAAGACATATTACGAAAAATAAGAGAATAAGTTAAAGTGAAAGAATGAACCAAAATCATAACAAGACATGAGAAAAATGAAAACAAAACGAAAGAAAAATGTCCATGAAATATATAATGATTTTTCGATAAACAATTAAAAAAAAATCTGTGAAAGATGGAAGAGGAGCTTCACAAAATAATAATAAAAAAAAATAACAATGTAATAAAATGGACGTCATTGTTGAAAACAACAAAACGAATACTTCGAAAAGTGCTGGGAGATTAAGGAAACTTGTTGCTACTTACATTCCGATAAATGGCACCAGTTATTTCTACTTTTCTCTGCCTATCAATCTTGGAAGTCTTTGAACATATCTCTTCACAGATGTTTGTCTCTTGTAGCCCTAAACAATATTATACTCGTTAGCACCATTCTTTTGTGGCTAATTTGCCATCCGTTTGTACAACGTCATTAGGGAGGTTACTTCCTATTCCTTACTGTAACTGTGTGTCTTAGATTTTTACAAGTATTCATAATGTGTTCTAGAAATTTCACTTCATTCTGATTTTAACAATAAGTGCTTCCTCGTCTCGATATTCTTTAAAACAGTCTTGTGTTTAATAATAATAATAATAATAATAATAATAATAATAATAATAATAATAATAATTGTTATCGCAACCCCCCCAAAAAAAAAAAACCTCAGTGGAAAATGTCATGTTGCCATTTCTGACCTTAGGTCTCTGGTCGGGACCCGGAAAGAAATGAGTACACAGCAGAAATCAAAGGAAATAATAATATATTATTATTATTATTATTATTATTACTACTACTACTACTACTACTACTACTACTAATAATAATAATAATAATAATAATGCTGCTTTCAAGCGAACACTCATTGTAAACACTCATCCACGTTACTATAATAATTTCAATAAAGACTTAAATCATAGACGACGCAAAAATCTTGAGTGAGTACATTTTTGACTGCCATATCTCTTCAGGACATAAATGTTTATTTTTCTTTATCACCTTTTTACCTGTGAATTTTCATGCATTCTTGGGAACGATAGTGGAATACTTACCAATTGTTTTCACTATAGACTTAAATTCAGTTTTCATACTCCTAGATTACTTTTAAAACCCAGGCTAGGCATCTTAATCCACCCTGATATTTAACCCAGATCTGCGAGGAGGAGAAACAGGTTCATATATTTATCAAGAGCATGCCTTCGAAAATGAAAAGAAGAAACAAGCGAAAGTAATTAGCAGAAAAGAAATATAAAATGGAAATGGCTGGCTAGGGATATTGAACAGTTATGAATTGAAAAAGCTACAAGTCGACCTTTCAATCAAATGGTATTCTGAAGAATGCTTCAAGGGCAGACAACCAAATCTTTGTAAATAAATCCTAGAAAACAGATGTCGTCGGTTTCGGAATAAAATGCAAGAGAGTGAAAAGCTGGAAAAATACCAGGTTTTGCAACTGAATTCTTTTTTTATACGTACGAAGTATGAGGTATATAATGAAACTAAAAATGCCAGTAAATATTAGAGTACATGGAAATAACATAGTGTAAGAAACAAGAAGAAAAAGTAAAAATTCTAGAATAAATTGATATTACACACGAAACGGTATCATCAAGAATACTGGAGAGAAACTGTCACTTGTTCTACAGTGAAAGTGACAAGGAAGTACTGAAAATGTATTTATTATTATTATTATTATTATTATTATTATTATTAGTAGTAGTAATGATGATGATGATGATGATAATAAAATGATAATGATAATAATAATGATATTAAAAATAATGATAATAATATTATTAACAATAATGATAATAATAATAATGATGATGATGATAATGATAATAATAAAAATAATAATTATAATTATAATAATAATAATAATAATAATAATAATAATATCTTCAAAAAGCTATCAAAATACAAGGACCTTGAAATCGAAATCTCAAAAATGAGGCATATGGGAACATCAACAGTCCCTGTTGTAGCCGGAGCCCTCGGATTGGTTGGAAAAGACTCCAGTAGACTAATTGAAAGGATTCCTGGAAGAACATGCCTCAAAGAAATACAAAAAAAATGTTCTCACTAGTACAGCACACACCATTACATAGGGCTTTATCTATGTAATTTTTGTTTTTTGTCATTATGCCATTTCTAACCTTAGTTCTCTGGGCCTGACCCGGAAAGAAATGTGTACACACCAGAAATCAAATGAAATAATAATAATAATAAATAATAATAATAATAATGATGATGATGATCATGATGATCATGATGATAAAAATAATAATGATAATGATAATAATAATAATGATGATAACAATGATAATAATAATAATGATGATATTAATAATAATATTATTTTTATTATCTCTATAAAAGGCAAGATGTGTGTGTGTGTGTGTGTGTAACGAAGCATGGCCGCAATTTTCGACGGATTTGCACCAAAATTTACATGCACATGCTCCAAGTTAGCGGGAAGGCCAAGACCGACTTTGCATTTCCCAACTCCCAACAATAGTGGAAATACTCGATTTTTCATGCTTCTACGGCAGTTTTCATGTAGTTTGCGGCCATTTTGTACTGACCAGAGTGAGAGCCCATAGCTGGCTGCCACGAATAGGCAGGAAGATTCTACTAGCCAGCGTGAGAGTCAACAGCAAAAAAAATCGATAGCTGCATTCGTCACTAGTGGGAAAAATTTAAATCTGCATGGCACTTTACTCCAATTGGCTCATTTGCTTGCTTAAACTCAACGTTGATTCTGATTCCGCAGAACTGGGTTGGGTGTGAAAAAGTATTTGTTGTTAACATTCTTTTTTCGTTCGGTTTTTCCAGTTACGAGTCCTTTTTTAAAAATGATCGTTTTGTGTTCATTTTGTTTAGTTCTTTTTTCGTAACAGATTTAATATTTAGTATAGAGCTTAGAAAGAATTCGCAGTGTGAGATAGGCAAGAAGTAAGGCATGTAGCAACATCAGCACGCCAAAGGCCACTCCTTTAAAGGCAAGGAAGGGCAAGAATATTTTAAGTCAAGTGATAGCAATTGCTGTATGTGTCGTACGATTTTTTAATCAAGCACGGGCAACGCCGGGCCATGCTGCTAGTTAATAATAATAATGATAATAATAATAATAATAATAGCTATCAATATACAATGACCTTGAAATCGAAATCTCAAAAATGTGGCACATGGGAACATCAACGATTCCTGTTGTAATTGGAGCCCTCGGATTTGCTGGAAAATATTCCAGTAGAGTAATTGAAGGGATTCCTCGAACGCCATACCGTAAAGAAATGCAAAAAAAAAAAAAAAAAAAATTCTCACGAGTACAGCCCACACCTTACGAAGGGCTTTATCTATGTAATTTTTTTTTTTTTCGTACAAGTGGAAAATGTAATGATGCCATTTCTAACCTTAGGTCTCTGGGCCTGATCCGGAAAGAAATGTGTATACACCAGAAATCAAAGGAAATAAAATAATAATGCTTAAAATTTAAGGAGTTCGATAACAGTCGAATAGTAAATTAATAATTAAGCGAACGATAAAAGTAAAACGTATTAAAATTTATTCCTATTTAACTTCACATTTGGAACATATAAAATGGGTTTAATTCATGGCGCCTGGATTACACAGACATATATATTAAGTCACTGATCGGCAGCTTCCTTTTTGGGGGTCGGCACCTTTCTTTTTTGTAATATTTAGCAAGATTAAGTTTTACTTAGCAAAATCCAGAATCAGTTCTTGGAGAGTTAATGATATTTCAACAGTGTTAAGGATGAGTACAATTAAACAATATATAAAAATAGAGGGCGATGAAAAAAAGAGTGTCCGTAAACATTAGAAGAAAGAAAGAAATTATTAGAATGCTGACAAAGAAGGAAAGAAAATAGTTTAAAGCTGACAGAGAAAGAAACAAAGAGATTAAAAGAAAAATGACAAAGAAAGAAAGAAAGAAAGAAAGAAAGAAAGAAAGAAAGAAAGAAATTAGTAGAAATCTGACAAAGACAGGAAGAAAGACGGAAAGAAATTTCAAGAAAGTTGACAAATAAGTAAATAAATGAAGAGGACAAAACAAAAAAATTATTTAGGAAAGGAAAAAGAAGAAAAGATAAAAGGAAATGAATATTGACACAATTAAATAAACTAAAAAGAAAAAAAAATCAGGGAAGAATTAAAACGTGAAATATTTAAAATTTTGGCATTATCATGAAGCCGGAAAATGCCGTAGGAACGACAGAGAAATCAGCAGAATTAAAGACAAATACAGAATCCGTTGTTCTTGAATTCCAATCATCTCCTTCATAAGCCAAATCTCTTATTATCCTATTTGTTTCACAACCATATACAAAAGCGCTACTTTCGTCTCTTGACATCGATGTGTTCTAAGAGTAATAAATTCTCCAGATATTCCTACCTCATTAAATGTTCCAAAGAATTACTCTTTCTCCTTCCGTCTACATTCATTCCATGTTAGAGAAAGCTATTTATGTTTACTGGGACTGTAAAAGGACACTATACGCGAACCTTATATTTTCAGTTGAATAAAGCTTTCTTAAAGACTACACCTGCGTACATATGTCATTACAACGTGTTTCATAATGTTTCTCTTTGAATTTTCTTTCAGCAATTCTTACTCTTTTTTTTACCTCTCTTACTTTTAAACCTCTATCCATTGTCTCACACTTTCAAAAGTGTTATTAATTATTTACGATGTCTCCTTTGATTATTGTTCATTACATAAGCATATCTTTTTAATTACCTGTCTCAAATGTCTATCTCCATCTGATACCCAACAAGCGGTTCGTTGTATATTTTCTATTCTCCGTATAATATCCGCATTTGTCGTATGTTATTCGTAACATGTACTAATGAAAGTACTTCCTAGCTGCCTAAATTCTTTTTTTCTATTGTATTTTATTGGGATTTCGATTCCATATATTATGGTAGACATTACATTAAATTCCATTACTGACAAAAAAAGTCCTGAATACCTGATATTTTTTTTAATCAATTCAACCCGAGAAAAGCAACAATGCTACTAAGATGCAATGGGTTACTGGAGGTCAAAGGAACACTTTAGAAAAAGCCGGAAACCCAATGCTAAAGAGGAAACAAGCAATAAACCATTATTCTTATTCAAAAGACCGGGTGGAATGTGTACCGGAGTATAGGTGGACCTATCTACTCTTATTTGTTTTAATTAATTGATTACAGAATTATCCATCTCTCGCTACCAAAATATCACTGATTCAGGACTTTTCGTCAGTACATGATAGGTATTGTCTACCAGAATATATGGAATCGAACGCCCGACACTTTCGCTTGAAACGTGAAAGAATGAGGCCAGACATTACTGTACAGTGTAACCCGGATATAAGAGAGTTGTCGGGACCGGAGAAGAAGTCTCTTATATCCGGGTTTCTCTTATATCCGTGTTTGGTCTATTTTATATATATTAACACAGGCTCTAATTTGGGACCAGAGAAAATCTCTCTTATATCCGGGATTCTCTTATATCCGGGTCTCTTATATCCGGGTTACACTGTATAAACTATATAAATGCTAGGAACGTCGAATAATCGTTATTTACAATTTTTACATTCTGGTTATTGTCTTCATGTTTGTTATTATTATCAGAGTGCTTCGATAGTTGCGCTGTCTGACCTTCATCAGGTGCATTTTGATACGTGTAATCTTCAAGGTACTTTATTACATCTACAATGTACATTTTTGTCGTGACATTGTTAATTACTGCTGGTCAGTTATTATTCTTGCTTGTAACAAACTAGAAACCTCTCGATCACGAGCTTTATACATTCGAATAATCTAGACAAGTCTCCTATTCTACGTAAAGAATGAAGATTAATTGTATAAATAATGTAGAAGTTTCTACGTGTTAGCGTCTTTAATGAAGAACCGCAAATTAATGAACCATACTTCCTTGGAAAAGATATATATATATATATATATATATATATATATATATATATATATATATATATATATATATATGCGAAAGTACGCAGAAAAAATAGGAAGGAACACGTCAGGTACATAATCCGGAGCTCCTTAGTATTTTTTGTTTTTATTTTTAAGAAGATAGTCCTCCATACATAAGTAGATCCTTTAATACAATATCTTTTTAAAAATATGATTCCTTCGCTACATAAGAGTTCTCATGTTTCAAAAACTAGAGCCGAAACCAACAATATAATTATTAAAATTAAGTTGAATCAAGGTGTTGGGTCCCGTTTCATCTTCCAGCGAAAATTTAGGAATAAGCTATCTTGTGGTTTGCGCGTGTTTATAAGTATGGCCCATTGCAACATTAATTACTATGGAAGCGGCTAGGCCCGCCATCTTAGTTAGGTGGTCAAATTATTAATTCTTATCTACTGATTCGTCATTTTCGGAAAAGTTGTGCCAAAGTAGAGTGGGGTATCTATTTCAAAGCTAATGTTGGCGGTGGCCGTCTAGTTAGTTTACAGCGGAAGAAATTTCATGGCGCGACGGCAGGTCGTTAAGTGTCGAGAGGATTTTGTTTTATTGTTATAATTATAGTGTTGGTTTCGGCTCTCGTTTTTGAAACATGAGAACACTTATGTAGCGAAGGAATCATATTTTTTAAAAATATTATAACATATATATATATATATATATATATATATATATATATATATATATTTTGAGACACATACTGAAAAATTCTCAGACCTCGCCATTTCGCCAACAGAAGTAATTATCAGAATTGCTAATTGTTTACCTTTTTTTTGGGGATTAAGCTGTGTACATTTTTAACCTCCTTAACATGCACACGGCAACAACAACAACAATCCTCTCTATACATACAGTGTGGATATAGGAAGATATATTGTTTTGTAACTGTCAATTTCATGCCTCAGTGCGGTCATCGGAACAATATTTTCATTTGAAAAATTCATCTTCGTCAGAAGAACGAATCTAACGTGAAAATAATAGTCAGCATTTAGCCGTTAATGTGAAACTGACAGACACCATGCGGTGTTCATTTTGCTGATTAGATTCTATTATTATTATATTTTAGAAACATATATATGTATATACATATATATGAAGAAATATAACCTATATAACCTCTATTTGCTATATTAATGGGATAACGTGATCAATATCAGAGTGAGAGAGCGTGGGTGGCATGACGTAAATTTCTTCTTGTGGGGGGGTGAGATTTCGCATGACTTATTTCTCAGTTGCGTCTCTGTCTTTGGGCAGAGTGCGCTCAGGGACTTCTCTGTTAAAGGACAGGGGGGTTACTGAGGAAAATTATACTGAAGAGGTGCCCAGCCCTGGGGAATCGCTGCCCGATGCCGCGACTTCCCATTGCACCAGAGAGAGGGATTGGTGCTCCCACCGAGGCCAGCGCAACCGACGGTTGCGGGGCTGTGGGAATTTTTTTCCTTGTCCCGGGGATACGCGCTTGTGTATCCACGTAAAAAGACCTTGTGTCACATCTCGTTCAAGTGTGGGGAAGGAGTTAATACTGCGTGGGTGGCCTGAAGATTGCATCTAGTATAAAACAGACTCTCGCTTCTAAGTGTCGATTTCTATGTTCACTTATATATATATATATATATATATATATATATATATATATATATATATATATATATGTGGGAAGCAATCCACTTTTATACAAGTGAACTGACAAGGTTCAGCGGTTAATATTTTTATTTAATTTTCATTGTGTTTTTCAAATTTTCTTCTTTTTTGGAACTAAATTCTGTAGATATTTTCCGAATGTTATTTCCGACAGTTTTCGCCTATATTGTACACAATTATCATTATCGCTACTTTTAACGAAACTCTCTCTCTCTCTCTCTCAATTTCTTTGTATATATATATATATATATATATATATATACTGAAATAATAAATTTCAATATATAGAGAGAAATAACGCAAATATAAATCAACGTAGTATTGTAAGATCCTGTTTACATACTCAGGAATCTATGTAATTATGCGAACATCGACATATTTACCGCATATGCTCATATATATATATATATATATATATATATATATATATATATATATATATATTAAAATGGCACATACATATAGGTATGTTCTAACACATACATGCATACATTTGTGTATGCGTGAAGAGATCAAAGTTCGTTTTTTTGTCTTTATGCTTTAAATACGTCAGTAGCATTTGGTTCTACTCAATGCCCTTTCTGAACCCAAGGCTCCGCGTAAGGAATCTGTAACTGAATTGTATGTCGCCACTGATAGACTGAAAAAAAACATCAAGCGATTTTTGCCTTGAAATCCCGACGCATGTGTCCAACAGTAACAATGCTATCAAGAACAAATACCTGATGCAATATTTAGGGCGGTTTGGATATTTTACAAATAATAATACACGAAGTCATCTCTTTCACTCTCTGTTTCTATAATGCCCTGTCTATAACTCTCCATAACTAATTCTCGTCAATCTCGCTCAAAAACCATCTTTTGATCTATGAGAGTGGAATGCATTTATATCTATCTATCTATCTATCTATCTATCTATCTATCTATCTATCTATCTCAGTATGTCCGTTATCTATCTATCTATCTATCTATCTATCTATCTATCTATCTATTATAACTCACTTCTAGCGGTTATAATATTATATCTTGCTTAGGCTACTTTCCGTGATCTCTTTAGAATTATCTCCAACTGATTCCAACCGACTGGTATTTACCCAATCTCTCCAATTAGATGAGGTGTGAAACAAGGTCGAGTTTGGTGTGGCGAACCCGAGCACGTAAACTCGGACCAAATGTCAAAATTTACCCAACCGTTGCAATCGTAGGATTGGGCACATTGCATTGTCTTTTTTTTTAGCCGTGTCTCTGTCCATAGACAGAGCTCCGACTGAGTCATACCTTGCCCGAAGACAGAGAACTTGACCGTCGCGATCCAGAAAACAGATTGCGTGACTCCGACAAACCACTCCTGACGCACTTGGAGTTCTTTATTTAAGGCGTCTTGCCTAGATCATTTATGTTACCGACTGTTTTTTACCCCACAATACCAAACTTTCTGAATTTTAAAAATTCTTTTCACTCTTAGATATTTGATTATTCTTCTAAGTATTCACCCCCACTCCTTTTGGTGAGTTAACCACGCACTATTCTTTCGTTTTGCGTCAACCTCTATTTTCCGGACACTTAATTTTTCTGGTAATCATGCTTATACGTACTTGGGGTGTTGATACATTAAAAGTATCATACAGTACTTGCTTAAGATCTTCCTCTTTTTTAACTGATTTTAAAGCTCTTTTTATTCATTTTTTTTCCTTTTAACATATATATCATTTTTCCAATTTGTGACCTTAATTCATCGTCTTCTCACAGTTTTTTACATTTTTATATACGGTGAAAAACATTTTTCGCCAATTTTGAAAAAAAATTGTGTCCATTTTTTTAATTCATTTTAATACTTTTTTTGGCCTGGTTACAAATAGTCGAACACCGATTTAATTTTTCTTGCGAACATAAATTCTGCCGGTGACATGCCTGACGGTGTATTGGGATTCGGTCTTTTCCGTTTTAATTTCATAAAGTATTGTAGTGGATCTTCGCTCACTCTTTCATTTCTTGCTTCTTTCTAAGCTCTCTCTTTCTGGGTAGTAAATTTTTAAAATTTTTTCACTGCAACATGTTTTCACGGCTTTCATATTACCGTCATCATATTTATGTAGAATCGCTGCTCCTATACGATAGCAACTAGCATTTGATTTCAATCTTTCACACTCCTTACTAGCGATTCCAAAACCTGTGACAAAATATTTGTCTTCTTTTATTGTCACATTCATACACTTCCAACGAGTATTGAATAACGAAATTTTCTCCCTAAAAATTTCAGTCAGAAAATATACCGTTCCTTCAAAGCAAATTTCTCCTGTTTTGTCTTTTTTTTTTTTTTGGGTGGGGGGTCTTCAGTAGAATAAATAAAAGGATTTTCTATATTCTACCGGTGTTAACTTTATTGATTTATTTTTTTGCCTAACCAGTCGCTGCATTCTTCCCTGACAATTTTCTCCTGTCTTCTAAAATAAGCAGGAAAGGTAATTCCGTTATCATAATTGTATGTGAATTCAGATAAGGAATTTTTTAACATCGTGTCCGGAATGAAAGAACTTGGGGAATTGCCGTTTTCTTCAGTATTATTTTTATTAAATTTTGTTGTTGCTTCTGGAGTTCCAACAATTGCTGTTGTTGTTGTTGTTGTATTTTTACCACATGGGCTAATAATACTTCCATATTTGAAGAATATCTGTTCTTTTTCTCTTTTTTTACACACACCAAAAAGAAAAAAAAACAATGTGGTTCTAATTTCTCGTCGTTACTGTTACCATGGGCGCCAAATCAAAAAGTACTTTACTTATTACGTTTAACCTGTAAAGTAGTGATTTAACTGAGAAGTGTTCCATTTAACAATAGCAGGATATTCATATCACGAGATATGATTTTTACATACGGTCGAGCGAATGGTAATGAACTCGGGGTTGCACGATTGTGTCTAATTGCGTTTTCAGATCTAAGGCAGTCCTGTCGCCCAACATTTGCTCCTGTTTATCGTTGCATTTCTGAGACAGGACCTGTGGCACCACAAATTCTGGATCGAGAAAGACCTAGATCCGCTCCTACGCTTTACCACAAAGAACACCATCTACAGGTTGTCGGAGAGGATCCAGCTATCAGCACACGTCAAATGGCCCTAGCATAACGTACATCTCATAGTACCATATGGAGGGTACTTCAAGATTAGTTCCTGTATCCGTATTATTTGCAACGTGTGAAAACTCTTTCGCTCTCTGATCACTCACCACAGCTTATCAGACGTTATGAAAAGAATTTACATAAAATAAATAGACAACACTTGTCTATTTATTTAATGATATATATATATATATATATATATATATATATATATATATATATATATATATATATGTGTGTGTGTGTGTGTGTGTGTGTGTGTGTGTGTGTGTGTGTGTGTGTGTGCAGGTATGTAGAAAATTAAGAAAAGAACACGTAGGAAAAAAATCCGGGTTTCTTTAGTATTTTTGCTTTTATTTAAAAAAAACACTGCTCCATACAGAAGTAGAGCTTAAATTATAATTATTTTTTTTTAAAAGATATGATTCCTTCGCTACATAAGAGTTTTCATGTTTCAATAACGAGAGCCGAAACCCTCAATATAATTATTAACATTAAATTGAATTAAGGTGTCAAGCCCTGTTTCATCCTCTAGCGAAAATTTAGGAATATATATATATATATATATATATATATATATATATATATATATATATATATATATCCAAGTTATACATGGTAGTGGATTAATATTATGTTGGATCCAATCTAGTAGAATGAATACAAAAACATTCCCCTGATAAATTTTATGGACAAAGTGCATGACTCTCCGTCTCATTTCGTTCTGCTTTTTTCTTGTCTTGAAATTAAAACGCTGCAATTGCCTTTTTGAGTGTTAACACCATTCTTAAATTGCGTACTTTTTGTCTTATTATCGTTACTTTGCCTACCTTTTGTCTTGCATATTTTTTTTTTTTAGTATTATCTTTGCCCCGTTGTTTTCTTTCTCATGTAATTTTTTTTTTTACAAACTTTATAATTTTAGTATTTCAGACAATTCCATTTAATCGTGGCCATTTATTTTACATATTAAGATGATACTGGCAAATTAGGTTTTTCATATGAATGAAACTGGAGGTGGTAGAAAATAAAGTTTATTAAGATGAGGAGTATACATAAAGAATGAACCTTAACTGAAAAATGTTGATGCCGTAGTTATCTGGGAAGTATCCACGCGAGAGTCACTTCTGAAATGTAGTGATACATGAGGAAAGCATTCCGGATGGAACAATATCTTTACATTTGAAATACAGAAGACATGATTTGAATCTGTGGAAAAAAAACCCAAAAAAAAACATTGTATGATGGTTTGCAACAAAGAATGGTGGGCACCTGAACATTTGCCATGGAAATAGCAATAAAATAGCGACAAGCTTACGGGTTTCTTATGTATGAGAATAGACTACCGGAGGAAGTATAGATTGTCTTTCATTGACAAAGATTTTGAACTACACCGAGACATGAATGTGAGGATTGAACAAACCTGATGTGGTAGCTATATTCCATTTTTAGTTTAATCTGACTCATGTAAAGAAAATGCCTTTCAATTAATAGTGGCTTTCTTATAGATCATTTAGCCCAGAAATTTGCAGATAGGATATACCTACCAATTCGCACCACCACTATTCAAATGCACGAATTCGGAATTTACTTTGCAGAGGTAAAGCTGTTCTTCTGTGCTGGTTGGACCAAATGCCGGTCAGCGCTTTTTGTTGGAACGCCTGAATGAGTTGACTGAGGTAGATCGAGCAAATGATTGGTTTAGCAGCATTTATGGCTCAACCATTCAACTCGTGTAATGTCTGTTAGTTCACTTTCTTTTTTTGTATTTTTATTACTCTATGTTAATTGGGGTTCTGATCTGTTTAGTAAGTAGGTTAAATCGTGCCTGTAATTACATCATTCAACACTTACCTTACTCATTTACTCATAACGAGAAACAGTTTGTTAAGCAGTGACTATCTTCTTGAAACTTTACTATATTTATAACACATTATGTAATATAGAAATACTTTTACTTAATTTTCAAATACATAGACACATCAAAGTACACAGACACACACGCGCACACACAAATACACACACACACACACACACATATATATATATATATATATATATATATATATATATATATATATATATATATATATATATATATATAAAATATATACATATATGTATATGTTAGAACGTGAAAAAATTATCTACTATGGAATTTTTTTCCTTTAATCTTCGCATATCTGCCCGTTTGTGCATTGTGAGGCATTGACACCAACATTCCTGTCCACATTCACAGTATAGAAAAAATATTGATTGACTGTCCTACACTAAGAAAATAACAAATTAAAACTGCAGATCCTCGAAGCAATCCACATTAAAATATTGAAGCCGACACTGAATAGAATCAGCTACGAATACTGCAATAATCTTCTAAAATACACACACACACACACACACATATATATATATATATATATATATATATATATATATATATATATAAATATAAAACCTAAGGAGCCAGGCAAACCTACCTCAGTAATGCGGGCCAAAAGAAAAAACAATGAAACAGAATATATAAGCTTAAACCAAAAAACAACCATGACCACTTATATATATATATATATATATATATATATATATATATATATATATATATATATATATATATATATATTTCATGAATTATTCACACAAAAACAAATGCAAAGGTTAATGATTTAATTGGCGAGAAATCCATCGTCGCAAACAATTCAAATAATATACAAAAACCTCCGAATCCGTTATGAATGAAAAGATCCTTGTTTCTATCAATTTCTCTCCGCATTAGTTCTTATTTTTACTACAAGCTTTCGTCTGTTCCTACAGACATCTTCAGGTATGGAATAGATGTTTTCTTGTTTTTTCTCTCAGTAATAAGAGGACAACGAAGATATATGTATTGTTGTATCCGAAAATGCTATTGGAAATGAGTTAATGTTTTTGGAGCGTGCAGTAGCAACGCTGAGTTTGATTTTAAATTTTTTACAGTTGTGCGTTCATGTACAAATATGGGGATAAACGAATTTTTTACTGGTAAATTTTCTGTCAAATTGGCATGAACTATATTGTTCAATAATTAGATTAATGTCGCACTTATTATCCAAAAGTCGCACTTGGATCAGTTATTTTAATTTCGATAAACGTGCAATCAATTTACAAATTCATGAATTATTCACTCAAAAACAAATGCAAAGGTTAATGATTTAATTGGCGAGAAATCCATCGTCGCAAACAATTCAAATAATATACAAAAACCTCCGAATCCGTTATGAATGAAAAGATCCATGTTTCTATCAATTTCTGCCGCATTAGTTCTTATTTTTACTACAAGTTTTCGTCTGTTCCTGAAAGAAAAAGAACAACAACATCTATTCCATACCTGAAGATGTCTGTACGGAACAGACGAAAGTTTTGTAGTAAAATAAGAAATAATGCGGCGAAATTTAATTAAATCATTTATAACCTTTTGCATTTGTTTTTGTTTTGAATAATTCATAAATTTGTAAATTGATTGCACGTTTATCGAAATATATATATATAGTTTTAAGGTGTGCTATATTTATGGGATAAAGTGCTGAATATCAGAGATAGAGCGTATGTAAATATAAAAGTCAACATAGAAGTCAACACTCAGATGCGACAGGCTGTGTCATGCTAGACGCAATTGTCGGCCTGACGATTGTGTCTAGCATGAAACAGCTTGCAACCTCTGAGTGTTGACTTCAATCTTCACTATTATATATATATATATATATATATTGGCCAAGTTTTAGGCACCACTCTCTGGACTTCATAATTAGTCAGTTTCTTTGCTTGATTAAATTAACTTAGCCAGGATGCTATTCTTCAGAAAGTGCTTAATTAAAAATCCGATAGCCCTAAGATCACCATTAGGCGGCAAATCTTATTAGACTAAAAGAGGTAAAATTTAAAGGAAACATTATGCACTCAAGATTTAATTAGATTACTTTTATTATTATTATTTTTATTTTCTTTGATTTCTGGCGTTTACACATTTCTTTCCGGGTCCCGCCCAGGGACCTAAGGTTAGAAATGGCGTCATGACACTTTCCACTGACAAAAAAAAAAAAATAAATAAATAAATAAATTACATAGATAAAGCCCTTCGTAAGGTGTGGGCTGTACTTGTCAGCAAAATTTTTTGTATCTCCTTGAGGCATGGACTTCCAGGAATCCCTTCAATTAGTCTACTGCAATCTTTTCCAACCAGTCCTAGGGCTCCAACTACAACAGGGATTGTTGATGTTCCCATATGCCACATTTTCGAGATTTCTATTTCAAGTTCCTTGTATTTTGACAACTTTTTGAATATCTTCAAAGATACATTGTAGTCAGCAGGGACAACCATATCAATAAGGAGGCAACGTTTTTGTTTGTGGTCTTCTAATAACAATATCTGGCCGATTGGCCTTGATTGTTCTGTCAGTGTGTATTGCGTAGGCCCATAGAATTGTAACAGGTCCTATTTCCGTAACCGGGTCTGGGTGGTGTTCATACCAGTTTCTTACAGTTTCCTTCCCGTAAAAGTTGCAGATTTTCCAGTGCAGATATTGGCCCACTCTGCCATGTCGGGTTTTATATTCAGTGGGTGCCAATACCGTGCAACCTGATACAAGATGATCAATCGTTTCTGGATATTTATCACAGAATCTGCATTTTGGGCTGACACAATATTTTAGTATATATGCTTGATAATTCCTAGTTAGCAAGCATTGGCCCTGCGCAGCAAGGATAAAACCTTTACTTTCCGCTTTCAACCCTGCACTACGTAGCCACTGATGGGTACGGGTTTTGTCTACGTCAGCTTGTTTGATACGGGCAGAGTATTAGCCATGAAGCGGTTTATCTTGCCATCGCTTCTGTATCTGGTCGGTTGCATTCGTCTTTGCTGTCTTTTTTAGGTATTTTGCAGTTTCAGCTGGTGTACTGTACTGTAGTTGCATCTCTACGCCCATTTGAAACTCCATTTTGAATTTGTTGGCTTCTTTCATTACGGAGTAAAGACGCTTACTACTTTCATGTTCCTTGTCGGTTACCATCATCCAGTCTTCTGTAGTTTCCAAATATCTTTGGAGTCCAACTGTTGTAGTTTTGTAGGACAGTTCTAGTTGAACTAATCCTCTGCCTCCTTCGGATCTGGGCACATACAGACGATCAACATCAGCTTTGGGATGATGCATGCGATAGCAAGTGAGAAGCTTTCTCGTTTTGGCGTCCATTCACTTAATTTCAGCTATGGTCCAGTTAAGGACATTAAAGCTGTATTGCACCACAGGGACAGCCAATGTGTTTATGGCTGATATCCTGTTTTTTGAGTTTAGCTCAGTGTTTAGTACCAGACGTACACGCCTGTAGTACTCTTGTCTTATTTTTTCCTTCATTTGGGCGTGTTGTATGCCATCTCCTTCGCTAATTTCTAGGTACTTATAAGCTTCATCATGCTCCAGTTCCCTAATCTTTGTGACAAAATCTAAATCTATTAAGCGTGTTTCTGTAATTCTACCTTTCTTGAAAGTTACTTTTGCACATTTATCTAATCCGAAGTCCATACCTATGTCGTCACTGAAGTATTTTACAATATTGAGGAGGCCTTTCAACTCATTGTCATCTTTGGCAAAGAGTTTGAGATCATCCATGTAGAGTAGGAGATTGTATATTTTCTTCTTTATTTTGTAACCATAGCTACTGTTGTTCAGTTCATGTGTAAGAGGGATTAAGGATAAACAAAACAGAAAGGGTGACAGAGAGTCTCCTTGAAAGTTTCCACGTCGGATATTCAGACGGTTGAATATGGCAGTGCCCCCTGTGTGACTGAGGTATAGTTTGGTGTTCCACATTCCCATGCTGTGCTTAAGGAAATTTAATACCACAGGGGAGACTTTGTACATTTCCAAAGTCTTAAGGATCCAAGAATGTGGAACACTATCAAAGGCCTTACGATAATCAATCCACGCTGCACTTAGATTCCTGCGTCGTCTCCTGCAGTTTTCCAGGATCATTTTATTTATCAGAAGTTGATTTTGCAGCCATATGAACCTCTTCTGCATCCCTTCTGTTCCAGTGGGAGAGTGTTGTTTGTTTCGAGAAAAAAATAAGTACGGTTCGTCAGTACAAATGTGATCAACTTATATGTTGTGGCGAGACATGTTATCGGTCTATAATTTTTCGGGTCTTCTGTTTCAGTTGTTTTTTGTATGAGGTGTTTAATACCTTCAGTAATCCATTCCGGGATTTTATTGGGATTATTTACAAGCGTTGATAATGTTTTTGCAAGAATTTCATGGTAGATGTGAGATGCTACAGCCAAAAATTGGGCAACTTGTCATTTCTTGGGGATTTCCATTTTTGGGATTTCGTTAGAGTTTGCCTAACATCATCTGTGGATATATTTTCCCATTCTTGCAGAGGTGTATCCAGCAGTCGTTCTTCTTCACGCCGTATCCATTCTGCATTTGGGTTATATTCCTTTGGGCTAATCCAAATATTTTCCCAAAATGTCTGTACATTATCAATCGATGGTGGCCTTTCGACATGTAGAGATGTTTTTCCAATTTCCTGTAAAATTACTTAAGATCTGTTCGGAATATTTTATTTTGGCGAAATATATATATATATATATATATATATATATATATATATATATATATATATATATTCCTAAAATTTCGCTTGACACCTTAATTCAATTTAATGTTAATAATTATATTGAGGGTTTCGGCTCTCGTTATTGAAACATGAAAACTCTTATGTAGCGAAGGAATCATATTTAAAAAAAAATAATTATAATTTAAGCTCTCCTTCTGCATGGAGCAGTGTTTTTTTAAAAAATAATAGCGAAAATACTAAAGAAACCCGGATTTTTTTACCTAACGTGTTCTTTTCTACATACCTGCACACACGCACACACACACACACACACACATATATATATATATATTTCATTAAATAATATAGACAAGTGTTGTCTATTTATTTTATGTAAATTCTTTTCATAACGTCTGATAAGCTGCGGTGAGTGATCAGAGAGCGAAAGAGTTTTCACACGTTGCAAATAATACGGATACAGGAACTAATCTTGAAGTACCCTCCATATGGTACTATGAGATGTACGTTATGCTAGGGCCATTTGACGTGTGCTGATAGCTGGATCGTCTCTGACAACCTGTAGAAGGTGTTCTTTGTGGTCAAGCGTAGGAGCGGATCTCGGTCTTTCTCGATCCAGAATTTGTGGTGCCACGGATCCTGTCTCAGAAATGCAACGATAACCAGGAGCAAATGTTAGGCGACAGGGCTGCCTTAGATCTGGAAACGCAATTAGACAGAATCGTGCAATCTCGAGTTCATTACCATTCGCTCGACCTTATGTAAAAATCATATCTCGCGATATGAGTTGGGTAAATTTTGACATTTGTCCCGAGTTTACGTGCTCGGGTTCGCCACACCAAACTCGACCTTGTTTCACACCTCAGCTTATTGGAGAGATTGGGTAAATACCAGTCGGTTGGAATCAGTTGGAGATAATTCTAAAGAGATCACGGAAAGTAGCCTAAGCAAGATAGAATATTATAACCGCTAGAAGTGAGTTATAATAGATAGATAGATAGATAGATAGATAGATAGATAGATAGATAGATGATAACGGACATATTGAGATAGATAGATAGATAGATAGATAGATAGATAGATAGATAGATAGAAATGTATTCCACTCTCATAGATCAAAAGATGGTTTTTGAGCGAGATTGACGAGAATTGGTTATGGAGAGTTATAGACAGGGCATTATGGAAACAGAGAGAGAAAGAGATGACTTCGTGTATTATTATTTGTAAAATATCCAAACCGCCCTAAATATTGCATCAGGTATTTGTCCTTTTTATTTTCCTAAACTTTTTTCTTATATCTTGTTAAGTTGACATCTATTCGTTTGATTCTTGTTCATAAATTAAATTCTTTACTGTTTTTAGATACCTAATTATCTACCTAGTTTTGCATAAACTATATATATATATATATATATATATATATATATATATATATACAGTAACATTATCCAATTGTTACTGGGTAGGATTCTCAGAGGTTTTGGACAATAAGAATACATTTAGCTCTCAGCTGAAATGATTATCCCTCTTCCTGTTGTGGGATTGACAGTTTTGCTGTTACAACCAGTATATGAAGATATAACAAAATATTTATGAACTGTTTTTGCAGAGGACGGGAAATATGGCCCCAAACTCGAAAGGGGAATTGGAATAATGAAAGATGTATGACAAAGGCAAAGCGAAGTTTTAAGAATTAAGAAAATTGTGATAGAAACAAAGAAATATAATTCTGAACGGTTTTGTAATGGTTTATGCAATGGAATTAAATTTTCCCGGTTAAATTTAATTAAAATGTTTATATCTACTACTTCGGTTTAAGGCAATTGATTCGTTTTCTACGCGTTATCAACACTTTGCCCGTTATTTAAACCAGACTATATGTTCAGATTGTAAGAATTTGGTGGGTTCTGTGGGTGGGAGGGAGATAACGATTCAGTCATACAAATTTTACCAATTAACCCAAAGCTGATGATAAAAACCCCGGATTCATTTCTTTTCCTTTTTGCGCGTAAGTCAATATAATGAACCTAACTGAATTTGGAACTCGATTCTCAGATTAACAATTCCCAGCCATTATCCATTACACCCGGCGCACATCGAAACTTACAGAATCTAGTATTCTCAAGGGGTAACCCACATAGGTACTGTCAAGAGTCGACGTTGCTTAACTAATAGTTCGTAAGAGGTAATGGAAAACGAATGCGAAATTCAATTGAAATACACAAATATTGAGGTAAGATTCAGATTTTTAAAACTATTTAGAGATTTTTTTAAAGATTTAATCCAATTTTTTAAGCAACGGTGATTAGCTAGTCGTCTTGCGGAAGGATAGAGTCTCGGATACGAGCAGCCGGCCATTTATGTCCCCGTCTACTGTGTGCTGCATCCCTTCTGCACATAGGCGATTATGGCTCTCAACGACTCTTTATCTCATGTTTCTCTTAGCAGTTTTCTCCCTTTGCAAACGCCCCACACCGTTCCGCCAGCAATTCATAAAAGCTTGTCAGGTAAATGGCTCGCTGCCTTCCCCTATCTCTCAACATGCACCGTGAGGTTTAAGTTTTCCAAGCCATCATTCCTCATTATGTGTTCAAGGAATTTCAGCTGTTTTTTCTTGAATTTGAGTATAAGCGTTCTTTCTGTTGCCCTTTTCTTTTTCTTACTCACTCCTTCGATGAAATTCTCAGTGTCCTTCTTTACAACAAGATCTCTGCTGTTTGTAGTTTTTTCCTAATCCTTAGGGAAATTGTCCAACATTCATTGCCATATAAGAGGATAGATAACATATCGAAATTCGGTACTCTTCTTTGTAAAAAAAAAAAAAATCATTTTCTTAGATTTTGGAATGCGTCTTCCGTTAGTATACTACGTGTTTGGATCTCACTGTCGTATTTTCCATCGTCTGTTGAGGCGCCTCCCAGAAACTTGAAATCCTCACCTGATTGATGTTTATATCTCCAATTCGTAACTAGCATCTTCGAATTTTTCTCTTGCTGATGACCATAATTTCTGTCTTCTTGCAGTTGACACTTAGACATTTGTTCTCACTTTCTTCTACAAACCTGTCTCGGTGATCCTGTAGTTGCCTTTCCGAGTCAGCCATCAGCAGTGTGTCATCTGCGTATCTTATATGATTACGCTCAACCTATAATATATCATGTTAGTGTCTCCAGTCACTATATAGGTGGAATATATCTGGGGAGAAGGTGCATCTTTGTTTTATGCGTATTTCCATTTTTATATAGCTACACAATTTATTTCCTGTCCGTGTACAGGCTGTTGGATCTTAGTATAAATTCTGGATTATTCTAAAAAAGAAGCCTTTTCCAAATAGATCAAGTTATCTATGTTCTCGCAGAATTTTAATTTTAATCGTTTACTTTTAATATTCTTGATCTACTGCACTTGAAAAAGATTTTGAAAATGTTTAAAATTATCTTTTAAGATAAATACTCTGACGAATTTCATTTAATTACTTTTTTTAAAATATTTTCATCACATTTGTTATTAAATGTCGCACATTGTAATAATAGAAAATCTGTTAATTAAGATGAAATCTTGTGTGAAGTCACCGCCTGGCCTCTCTGCGCCGTCGCCGACCTATCCTGCGACGACCAATGTGACTTGGTATTGGTCGCGGCACCAGACGTGACGTTCTAACCCCTTGCTGATTCGGATGGGAATCTGGTTAGATTCGGTATCAGCCCTGTCGTTCCCAGTTCGCCTTCAACGTCTGGTTACCGAAGTAACTCCTTTGATTTCTCGTCTAACCTACCCACGTTGTGATTTGATCTTAGGTAGACGAAATCAATCAGTCGCCGGGGCGCAATGCAAGTCGAGTCCGAAAAAGGGTAATACCGCACAAGTATATGTAAAAGAAAATAAAGTAACAACTCGAAAAGGAAAACACCAGAAGCCATTATCAAAGATGATAATTTCAATAAATCAAACAACACACGGACGAAACAACAATGATAGTCCGCCCTTGCTGCATGAAAAATTTCCAAACTCGTATATATGAGACGCGGAAGCGAAAATCGCGTCGCAGCTCGAGACGTCACACATGACCAAGCGAGAGTGAAAAAAGAGAAGTATGAAGTATGGGAAGCCGTTAGTATAAACCAATAGCTTCTGTTATGTAAGCCGAAAGATTAGATTGAATTTAAACATGTATCAATAAGGTGTTTTACTTTCATCTTACAACGATAATGTGATTAAGCTTATCAGTCAATATGAAAGGAACTTACTTAAAATAAATAGACAAAACTTGTCTATATTATTTAATGAAACATACATTAATGAAAAATTGTTGCTAAATATACACAATATATATATATATATATATATATATATATATATATATATATACATATATATATATATATATATATATATATATATATATATATATATATATATATATATTTAAAGTATATAATTGGTATATACGGAATGAATTCCAATAACCAACAATTACTTTTCTTAAAAGAGTGGTCAATACAAAGTAGAGCAGATATAATCATTTTTTTTTTTAAATTTATAACATTAATATGCTATAAAATCACTACAAAAATAGCCATTTTGTTTCAACACCCCTGGTGTCTTATCAGGTGATGATGTTGAATGCAAAATGAAATGATTTTATTTTGCATTCAAAATCATCATTAATATGACACCAGGGGTGTTGAAACAAAATAGCTATTTTGTAGTGATTTTATAACATATTTATGTTATAAATTTAAAAAAAAACATATATATATATATATATATATATATATATATATATATATATATATATATATATATATATATATATTTGAATATGCCTGTATGTTTATGTGCGTGTTTTTTAATAAACACACACACACACACACACGCACACGCACACACACACACATATATATATATATATATATATATATATATATATATGTCTGTATGTCTATGTATTGTCATCCACATATAAGCCTGTTTCACTGTAAAACATTACTGTATTTCTGACAGTGTTCGGGAAACAAAAATATGTCTGCCTTCCATCGGCTGTATAAAATAGCATTTTCGCTACATTTCTTAAAATAATATAACAAATATACTTCTAAATATCAAATATATTCGCTGCAAACTCTTGGAATCAATAAACAATTGGGCAAATTCTACACTCATTAAGCCCAAAAAAGAAAACAGTTGTTCGCATCCAAGAAAATAAAATTAAAAAATGAACAAAATTGCCTTGTCTGTCTTGTATGGTGGCAGCGCCCTTAGAGAAGTGGAGAAAATATCCTTAAATACAATTTCTACCCAAACATATTGGGAGAAAACCACCTGTATGGATATAAAATTAATTGAGTTACTACACAAAAATAGAAAAATGCGTAAGAAAATCCTGCGACTTCTTGCTGGATTTATTCAAACTCTACACGAGTCATACCTGGATTTTATTTTCGATTTGACACCAACACATAAAAAAAAAAATTGAGGGAAAAGTTTAGAAAATTTTGTAACACGAAAAGGAGATAATGGTGATGAAACACCAAGTTGTAATTTTAAAGAAAGAAAATCCTGCATTCTGACAATTTTCACTTATTCCACCTTGTTTTATAGAATTTTAGATGTTATAATATAATAAAGAGGGTGCTGAAGACATTTACACACACACACACACACACACATATATACATATATATATATATATATATATATATATATATATATATATATGTATATATATGTGTGTGTGTGTGTGAATTAAAAATTGTTACATAAAGTTTTGCTACTCGGGTTCCAAGTTGAGCACACTTTTATTTTACTGAGTTTCCATTGGTCGACCTCGACGAGAGCGTCCACCATGTACAATAGCGAGCATAAAGAGCAGAAGGATCTTAAGAAAAAGTCTAAATGTGAAATAAATTTTTATTTTAAAGCTTCAAAGAGCATTTTGTCAAGGAAACATAAGGATACAAAGGTAAATTATATAATTCCAAAATATAAAACTCAATAAACTTTTGATAAAGTTATAAGAATAATTATATAATATTCGAAAAAATAGATGATCAAAAACATTAGAACAAAATATTATACTATTATAACGGATACATCATATCCAAATGAAAATAGCGTTCATAATTCATTAGTACTTGATGTGTAGACCTTGATTTTCAATAACAGCTTGACATGCTACATGAGCGAATTAATGTCTTGCATTCATTAATGGAGATTTTCTCCTATTCTCCTTGCAAATTAGCCTATTCGACGTTTGTTGGATTCTTTTCCTTAGGTCTTTCATTTAGTAACTGCGAAACATTCTCAATATGATTCATGGCTAGGCTTTGAGTAGGCCACTCTATAACAGTAACATCCTCCTCAGAAAGAAATGTCTTAACAGACTTCGTTGTGTGACATGGCGTGTTATCTTGCATAAATGCAATTTGTTATTAATTGCAGTTCGCAAATTAGGTACATTTTTCTTCAATATCTCTTTGTATACAGTTGCGTTAATTTTGCCGTCTCGTCTGACAAGAGGTCCTGTACTAGTAACTGAAATAATGCTAATCACCATCACACTTCCTCTTCCAAATTTAAGACTGCTTTTAGTGCACGGAGACGAATATCATTCCTTAGGACTGCGTCGAACGAACCTTCTCCCGTCACAACCGAACAGCTTAAACTCATCGTTGAAATGAAAACTATCCCACTGTTCTTCAGTCCATATGACGTGTTCAGTGGAAAATTTCAGTTTTTAGAAATGTAAAGCTTCGTAGAGGCTACTCGACTTTTCAAATTTATTTCATTAAGTCTTCGGGAAATAGTGTGCCTTGATATTTTAATGTCAAGTTTAGCATTAGCTCTTTTAGACATAGCGGTTGCTGTCGCAAATCGATCCTTTTTTAATTCATTGCCAATCTATCTGTCTTCCTTTGTAGTAGTTTTCCTAGGCCTGCCAGGTGGTTTTGCGGCTTCACATGACTCAGATTCCTGAAGTTTTCTTAAAATACTATGAATAACACTTTTATATTTCCCGACAGACTTTGAAATATTTTTATTTTTCATATTCTTACCCTAAAAGATTCTCATTAATGCAAAATAATTATTAAACTTTATGGATTTATTTAATCATTCAGATGCTTTTGATCATCTATTTTTCTAATGTTATATAATTACTCTTATAACTTTATCAAAATAAGTTTACTGAGTTTTATATTTTGGAATTATATAATTTACCTTTGTATCATTATTTTTCCTTGAAAAAATGTTCTTTGAAGATATAAAATAAAAATTTATTTCACATTTAGACCTTTTCTTAACATTGTTCTGATCTTTATGCTCGCTACTGTATATATGTATATGTACATATATGTAAAGTGACAAACTAAAGTATCAACTGAAAGAGTGAAAAATCTATAAGGAAATAAAATAAATAAAAACAAAATGCAAAACAAATAAATTGAACATTGAAGCCAAAAGTTAAACAGGAATAACGTACATCAATTTAGTGAATATAGACGGTGTTCAATCTGTCAGAAACGGAATTTTAAAACAGAAAAAAGCGGGAAAACTTTTCAAATGGAAGAAACGCCGGATTTGATCATGACTCTTTTTCTTTCCTACTTTCTTTCTTTCGTAGTTTCTTTCTTTCTTTCGTTCTTTCTTTCTTTCTTTCTTTCTTATAAAACCTTGGGTTGCCTTTTAATGACATCCACTTATTCTCTTCAGAGATTGTTTTTCACTTAAGTACACATCGCCTTACTTCTGTTCTAATCGGACTATTTTGATGAATTTCAAACATATAAGGTGAGACAGCACATAAAGTTGGGAGCAAATTTCAATCGATTACCCAATGGCGATTATTTTATTTTTCCTTGCTTACTTCGACGCAAAATTTGACTCCGAAAAAGCCATACCAAAATAATAATGATCACAGATATATAACAATTTTTTTTTTTATGTTAAGGACATGAAGATTTATTATTTTAATTAAATGTCTTCAACATAAAAAAAAAAATATCTTATTGAAGTTGATTTTGTTTGGAAATATATTCAATATATATATATATATATATATAACGAATAATGTATACATTTAGAGAGGACAGACTTTATGCATAAAGCAATGGAGAATAATAAATAGTGGGACCTAGTATCGTCCCTGGGGTTGGCTTTGTTTTTCTATACGATTAAAAACTTTCAGACATTGCTTATTTATGAGATCACTAAAAAAGAAAGAGCATGGCATGATGAAAAAGACGCCAAATTTGACAAAAACAAAATTTTAAGTTCTAATTGTTCATGTTATTATTAAGAGGAAAGATCAAAGTATTTTGGGGGTATTTTTTACATTTTTTAATCGCTCCGAGCACGTCCGAAATTTATGTTAAAAATTTAGTTTTTTTGAGTTAGCAAAATTGACAGATAATCGCTTATGGCATCCATTTTTTCCATTTTATGAAAAAGATGAAATCTCACTTTGAAATTCTTTTAAAAATCAATTATCATTTTTTCAAAACTTATTTTAAGAAATGTTTGGCGTCTTTTACATCATTCTATGCTCTTTTTTAACGATCTCATGGCGGTACCTACTTATTTAACAATATAATATGAAATTGAACACAAGATAATATCTGCGGTTTGGGATGCGCAAATGACAGCGAATGAAACTAGGAACTATTTCTTTTGATTAACACCTATAAATAAAAACAATATTAATCAGTTCCTGTTTTTTTTCTTTTTGAGAGAAAATGAATTTGAAATGCGCAGAGGTAAATAAAAAATAACAATTAAAAATCAAGATACAAAATAAAAAATGTTATCAAATCTACACCGGCAGATTTATAGGATAATGTACAAAGATTAATTTCTGAAATCTAATTTAACAGAAGAGGAGGCCTTAAAAAGTTAAGAAAAGGTAAAATATAATTCCAACTGAGCCTCATTTGGAATTTGCTTTGCTCTCCTATCTTTTCCTTTTCTTTTTCTTCCTTCTTTTTTCATTTTTCTTTTTTCCTTATTTCAGGAAGTCATTCGTTTCATTCTTTGATTCATTGACTTATCCCTGCTTTATTTATATCTTGCATTCCTTAACGTCTTTCATTATTTTTTGATTTTATATGGTTCTTCCGAAATATCACTTCCTTTTCGCAATTAATGCATTCAATTTTATTTTATTTTTTGTTTTCCAGCTGGCCTTTTTATTTTGTTAGATTTAATATAAACTTTTGTATTTTCTTGTTCTATGCAATTTTTAATTTTCCCACTTTTTTATTTGTTTCTTTTTAAGAAAATACCTCACAACTACTTTCCTTTATTTCTTCATTCCTTAGCGAATTCTTTAGAATTCTTTCTTCCTTCCTTCTAATAACGCCTTGGGTAGTATGGTAATGCCATCCATTTATTCAATAGTTCTTCAGAGATTGTTTTTCACTTAAGTACACATCGCCTAACTTCTGTACTAATCGGGCTATTGTCATAAGTCTGGAACTTACAAGACGAAGCGGCAGCAGAAGCTGCGGCGAAATTTCACTCAAATTGCCCAATGGCGACTATTCTATTTCTATAACAAATTCGATTATGAAAATCGACTGCGAGAAAATCTTCCTAAAATTTTTTTATTCTAAATTTGAATATTGTTATCAATAACAGACATAAGGACAATCGATCAAAGTATTTTTATATACATATATAGAAGGAAGAGGTTATAGTAGTTCCAACGAGAGAAAAATGTGTATATTAAAAAGAAGAGAGAAAGCACAAACGTTTATGGTTGAAATATTGTGCTTTATTTTCCATAATATTGCTACGCGGGTTTCTGGTCTCGCGACTGTCATCAGGCAAAGGGCAGAGATTTCCACATATTATTAAAAATATTTTTTTTCTTTTATGTTTTTCAATGTTAAATATTCTCGATATGAGACTCTTTTTTGTGTCTAAATGTCTTTCTGGAACTGGCCGTGAAAATTTCTGCGTGAAGGTTTTTAAACAATTAAGATTGGTCCGAGAAATGATGGAGTAATTATTGGCATTGTTATCATTTAATGACCCTCAGCGTTCTTAGATCTATTTCCATTTTCGTGTTATATATATATATATATATATATATATATATATATATATATATATATATATAGTCTTTTCGTTTTGGACACAATGTGTATAGGAACCGCCAAAATGTCTTATAATTATGAACAATTTCGGCTACACATTTGGAAAGTTTATACACACACTCTATAATCAAAAAATAAAACATTTGTTCGAACACAAGAAAAACTAAATATAATGATTAATCGATCGCAGTACTGTCTGCTTTCTTTAATGAAACACAGAAACATTCTGTTTATATTTCTGAGATGAGGTATTATGTACACTAATTACATTATTCGGACTATTGTCCTCATCTTTATCGTCATAATAGTTACAATGTTTCAGCCGTTGTAAGCTCCGGCCTTCTTCATGTGGTTGGAATGTCGAACTGAACCCTATATTTCGCTCATTGGGGTAGACTGTTCTAGTTCCACGTGTCATGTTTAATGGATGTCACTTATTAGTTATCTCTTATTAATTCCCCTGCGCAAGTTCTCCATTGCCTTAACCGGGTAATGAACTCACACTCTTTGGGTCCTGTAATGTTGTAATAAATATGGCGACAAAGATGGGGACAATACTCCGAATAATGTAAATAGTGCACACACACACACACACACGCGCGCGCGCTCGCGTGTGTGTGTGTGTGTGTGTGTGTGTGTGTGTGTGTGTGTGTGGAAAGTGTGCGTATATAAATATAAATAAATATATGTATGTATAATTATTTATATATTATATGCGCGGTACTTATTAGAAAGCGTTCAATATCAGAGATAGAGCTAACATATTTGGTTGGATAGATGTGAGTTTGTGACCCTGGGTTTCACGCTTTAGCGATTGTCAGACAAACTGATTAATTTTTTTTAAATTTTGGGTTTATGTTGATTGCGTGTATTGGTGTTATTGTGGAAGTGGTGGGGGAAACTTCGTCGCTTATGTCATCGTACTAACGCAAACATCGATGTATGCAGACACATATGCATACTTGGTCGTCCGTCGGGACTCATACGTATATAAACATATGTGGGCAGTTTCGGATATGACATATGTATGTATACGGGTGGTGTTGTGTCTATACATACGCATTTGTATGTTGAAATTCAAAGATTAGGAGTGTAGCGAAGATTTCTCGTGAATGTATACATGTCATATTTTTATTTTTCCAGTGAATAAATTTCTTCGCATGTATGTATATACGTGTGGTGGGGTTTGTGTAAAATTATGATAGGTAAAAATTATTATTATTTATATTTATTTTTAAATTTTTGAAAAAAAAAACGGGGGTTTATTTGTTATATTTAAAGCTGGTTATTTGTTTGTTTTTGATGACTGTGTATATGTAACAGGTAGAAATTTGTAATCCTTATTGGTTATTTGGTGACGTTTAATATTTAATATGCTGGGTGAGAGGGTAGTTTAATTTAATAATTATAGCGGGTCTATATGATATGATGTGATAGTAATGTTGCAAGGGATTGGAGACAATGATAATATAATTAGCTAATAGTTATTGTAAATTGGTAGAAATGATTAGTAACGGTGGTGGGAGAATGATAAAACCATAAATGTAGTTATAGTGGTGGTAGCTTGAACTAAAACGTGGTTGTTGGTGTTTTATTTTATTTTGTTATATGTATTAATTTATTTTGGTATAAATACTGATAATATGTATGAGTCCCGACGGACGACCAAGTATGTATATGTATCTGCATACATCGACGTTTGCGTTAGTACGATGAATGACAAAACGACGAAATTTCCCCCAACAATTCCACAATAACACCAATACACGCAATCTACATAAACCCAAAATTTCAAAAAAATTAATGAGTTTGTCTGACGATCGCTAAAGCGTGAATCCCAGGGTCACAAACTCACATCTATCCAACCAAATATATATATATATATATATATATATATATTCCAATTCCACTCCACTCTGATTTAAATGCAGAAGCTTACTTCTCTTTTATATTTATGCTACACACTTATACATTTCTGGAGACTATTTTCGCGAAAAGGAATATAACGAAATCTTATGAAATTCGAAATCCTCTCTCCGATTTCTCAGTTTGTGAAACTATCCATTACAACACTTCGCACCCATCCATCCATCTATCTATCTATCTATCTATCTATCTATCTATCTATCTCCTCTTGTTCATATTCATTTATCTATGTCTGTTCACATCTATCTATCTATCTATCTATCTATCTATCTATCTATCTATCTATCTATTTCCTTTTTGAACCTATTTATCTATTTCTGTTCACATCTATCTATCTATCACATTTTTCCTCTCTATCTATCTATCTATCTATCTATCTATCTATCTATCTGTCTATGTCTATTCGCATCTATCTATCTATCAATCTATCTATCACGGTCTGTTCACATCTATCTATCTATCTATCTTTCTATCTATCTCCTTTTGTACATATTCATTTATCTATTTCTGTTCATATCTATCTATCTATCTATCTATCTATCTATCTATCTATCTATCTATCTATGTCTATTCGCATCTATCTATCTATTTGTGTGTGTATGTGTGCATGCGAATCAGCAAATTTTCATTTAAAAATATGCCCAATTAATTTAACCCGCTTATCCTTGTCGCTCATAAAGAGATCCATATATATGTCTCCTTTTCTCTTCATTTTTCTTAATGAATTGTAGCCTCTTCTCGTTATTGACCGAGATGACCTGGTCTTGTAATGAGCACTCATTATTCATACTCTTCAGACCATCGAAGTCCTCTGAAGGCGAGTACTTGAACCCACGTCAAGGCCATCCTTTGGGCAGTTTGGGAAAAGAGGGCCTTTGGAAAGGTCTTCGAGACTAGATTGTTACGACTACATTCGTCAAGAAAGCCATTTAGTTCCTTTAACACTGAGTCCATGTACGCATTTTATTGTTGTCTGCATTCTTTACGGAGTCCGTGAAATGGTCGAGCAGTTTGTAAAAGGTTAAAGGAATTGGCGAAATCAGAAATCCGAGAAATGTTAAATGCTCGGCGAATCTATTATTGTTAAACAAACTGGTGTGCTTGCGTGCACGCTTGGGTTGACAGAGCAGACGCCTACGCCAGGGACATAGCAAAAGAATTGTAGCCCATTAAATCTCAGTACCGAAATGGAGAGACGCTTCAAGAGGCAAAAGGGAAGTTAGAGTGAAACGATCATATAGTTAAATTGTAATTTTTCGCGAACTTATCAAATCCGACGCAATCTTCTTTGAATTAATTCTAATATTATACAGAAAACATTAACCCTAATATTAAAATACAGGATCAATTAAGATATTTGCAAAAAAAAAATCAACCTTAGCATTTTCAATTTTGCTAGTATTTAAGAGAAGAATTTATTGTTGCGGAATAATGAATTTTCAAGCGTAGCTTAGATTCTGGACAATGTCGAAATGGGTACACAGTGTGGACCAAATTCATTACTCCGTCGTAATTGTTCTAGCGAGACAATCTTGTAACCATTAGACCACATCGATGTTTGCTCTAACGTGTCGGAATATAATCACGTAAATAGAAGAATTCTGTGATATCTTTCTACGCGGTTATTCTCTAGGTGGGATTTTACAAGTTCCCTTAGCTTGAGCAAATAGATAGAAAAGAAAGATTGGCTGAAGTCCTGCATGCCGTTTTTTGGTGGGGGTTTCGGCGGGGGCGGGCAGATTGAATTTCGTCATCATGCTCATTTTTCTCACAGATAGTGGCCAACTGAGCCTACTATAAGGTGCAGTCATACAAATAACGCGTATGCACGATATTAAAATATGAAATGACGACAATTGACACATCGCACCCTCACTGTGTATGTATATATATATATATATATATATATATATATATATATATATATATATATATGTATGTATGTATGTATGTATTTATGTAAAGGGAAAACTTTTCTTCACCAACATATTTCGACTTCAATGGTTTTTATCAAAGCAAACTTGAGTATTTTTTTACGTCTTGTATTTATAAACAGAAATGAAATAAAATCTAAGGTTTTCCAAATATCTGTCTTCATGAAGGCTCATAAATATGCACAAAGATAAACTATTGATGACAAAAAGTGATTCAATTTAATGCGTAATAAGGGAAAGGAAAAAATATTATTATTATTGTTGAAATTTTTCCTTATTTGCTGATACATATTTATTCAATTATTAATTATGATAATCATTATTGATTATTTTCATAAAACTTACAGGTATTTATTTGAAATAATAAATAGTTTTTATGTAACCGTATTGTTTTAACATTTTCATATTTTAATTTTTAAAATATTTATGTTTTTTTATAGATTGTTATGTGACACCATTTAGGGATGCAAGGAAAAGGAAGAAAAGAAGGGAAAGAAATGAAATTTTGATAATGAAAAATAGTGAAGGGTTTCATTGCCATTGTCGAGAATTCTAAATAGATAAAAATTAACTGTGTCGTGGTGGCGGACATATTATCGGGAATAGATAACAGCCACTTGGTGCTGGCGAAAATCTAATTGACAAGTTCCAGATCGGCTAGCTAATCTCCGGGACAGAATAGATAAACATTTAACTGTGTCACGAGAATGCCATTTGGGGCTTCCACAGAAAACTACAGAGATAAAAATTTAATAGGTCCCCCGTTGACCGCATACGAGCTGAAAAAAAAGAAAACAAAGAAAATAGGTTAAGTCTTTGTCGATGGAAAGATATCGTTAGACAAGGTATCTGGGTTGTGTTAGAATCTGGCGATAACAGCGAAACTGTTTTTCGCTAGATGACACCCACCTGATAATTGGCGAAAATCTGATTGACGAAGTCCAGATGAAAGTGACTTTGTGATAGGAATTGAGCTTATCACACTACGGGTCGTGTTGTTCTGTTGGCGGCCAGAGAAGAAGAGAGAATAGAAAAGAAAGAAAGAAGGGAAATAGAAAAAAGAAAAAGTGGAGATAATTCTCTTTTCTTTGAGCAAGATATTTTTTTAAGAAAAAAGGCTAGTCTGGTCACACCCACACTGTTGATCGGCCATTGGATGAAGGTTAACGAGAGCCAGGCGAAGGTGATCATGTGATGCAGGGGGTGAGGCCTGCTACCACTCATTAAAGAGGATAGGTATGAGATGTTACTGCGAAGAAGTAGGAAAAAGGTTGACGCCCTCTGAGGGTATGGTAAGAGAAGACTTCCAAAAATGGAAATAATAAATTTTTCCTGACCGAAAACAAAAAAAAGGGGATTGTGGATTTGAAATTGTCAGGGAACCTCAAACCCCGACAAAGCCCATCCCGATTTTGGTCGGCGTCCATATAAGCAAAGTCGCAGCGAGCGAAAATCAGTTGAGTTCCAGTTTTCCAGAATTTCCAGTTCGCAGTTGAAGTGGGTCCCGCCTCGCATTAGCTGACTAAGATTCACGCAACTTCCGAACTCATCTTCAATCCAAGAACAATTTATTTTTGAAGAGCGACTTAGATTCATGCCACCAAAACAAGTTTTACGACTATCGCCTGAAGACACACCAAGAACCAGTTTCTTAAAGAACAGACAACTTAAGATGTTAAGACTCACCTAACAAAAACAACGTGTCACGAATCCATATAGCGGGTCGGGAGATAGACGCTATCCTATGTATCCAGCAACCATATATAAAGGATCGTTATCCTTTTTTTGATACCTTTGAACTTATTCATGAACTTATATTATGAACTTGAGTTATTATTTTATTTTATTTTACACACATTTGTGCGATACCCCCCTTATTCGAACTCAACTTGCATTACGGCCCCGACGACTGATTGATTTCGTCTGCCTAAGATCAATTCACAACGTGGGTAGGCAGACTGGAGATCAAAGTACTTACTTCGGTAACCAGACGTTGGAGGCGAGTTGGGGACGACGAGGCTGATATCGAATCTAACCTGATTCCCATCCGAATCACCAAAAGGTTAGAACATCGCATTTGGGTGACGCGACCAATACCAAGCCAGTTGGTCGTCACAGGACGGGATAGCACGACTAACGCAGACAGGTGGACGTCACGTTTGGAGCGACGACACCCAAACGAAGCAGCGAGGAACGAGCAAGACTGGGGGACGTCACAGTTATATACAGTATATGATCCATTTTAAGTTTATACGGTCTTACACATGACAATTTGTTAAACGCAGTCAGCATGAGTTAAAATAAAATCACTCATTCGATATAATCAATGCCACTTCTTGAGTGTTTCGCTATCGAATATTGCCAAAACGTAAATCTATGACAAGGTTATCATTAATTATCTCCTTTGCTAAAAGATATATTCTTTTCCCAAGACAAAATACATGACCATAAAAATTCGAACCGTCCTAGGAGCACGTTAAAATCTTCTAAATCTTTGTATGCCGGAGAGCACATTTTCTCTCCATTGTGAAAAACAGTAGACGTTATTAACACTGCTTAAATAAACATGTCGTCTACTGGAAGATGGGTATCCATAAAATAAATAGGATTAGAAAAATATTCCCAAGCTGCATGTTAATCAAAACCCTCAAGGAAGTTTGCAATGAATCCTTTATTCAATCAATGTCTATTTGGACATATATTTGAAAAAAAAGCCGGAGGGCCCAATTACCGTCACTTTGTGATAATAATAACAAAATAGACTCAAGTACACATGGCACAGTGGATAAAGGCGTTAGTTAGATCCAGTAACAGGATCAAAAGAGAGTGAGTTCAATACCCGGTTAAGGCAGTGGAAAACTTTCAGACAAGAATTAACAAGAGATAACTGACATCCATTAAACATGGCACGTGGAACTAAAACAGTCTACCCCAGTGAGCGAATTAAAGGGTTCAGTTCGACATTCCAACCACCTGAAGAAGACCGGAGCGTACAACGGCTGAAGCGTTGTAATAAATATGGCGACCAAAATGAGGACAATAATCCGAATAATGTAAATAATATACATAATACCTCATCTCAGAAATATAGACAGATACTGAAAGGCCGAAACGTTGTAATAAATATGGCGACAAAGATGAGGACAATAGTCCGAATAACGTAAATAATTTACATAATACCTCATCTCAGAAATAAAGACAGATACTGAATAACAAAATAGATGCGAATATTAGTCCAAATATAAAAAAATTAAAAATCCAAGAATATATTTTCACTTGAGAAATTCACATAGATACAATATCGTTTGAAAAACGCCTTTATCCACTGTGCCATGTGTCCTCAACGCATTGGCTAGATCCAGTGACAGGACCCAAAGAGTGTGAGTTCAAACCCGGTTAAGGAAGTGGAGAACTTTCAGAGGGAAACTAACAAGAGATAACTGATAACTGACATCCATTAAACATGGCACGTGGAACTAGAACAGTCTACCCCAGTGAGCGAAATAAAGCGTTCAGTTTGACATTCCAACAACCTGGAGCGTACAACGGCCGAAATATTGTAATAAATATAGCGACAAAAACGAAGAATCGTCCGAACAATTTAAATAGTGTACATAATACCGCATCTCAGAAATATAGACAGATAATTGAAAGAACATTAGGTAAGCGATAAACACTATACAAAAATATACAGAAGAATAAAAAGGGACTATTATTTTTGTTTATCTGAACGTGACATTTTCTGTTTGAATTTCAGGGATGAGGTTTTATCATTATTCATATTATTTACAAGACTTCTCATATTTGTTGTTGTTCTCACAACGGAAATGATTTGGCTTGTAAATTTTCAAATTATTTATGAATTCGAAAATTATATAAAACAATTTTAAAGTAGTTTTAACCCAGGGAATTTTAATGATTTTCCTATCTGTCTTTATTTCTGATATGTGGTATTGTAATTATTTACATTGTTTGAACTGTTGTCCCCAACTTTATTGCCATATTCGCGACGTTTCGGCCGTTGGACACTCCGGTCTTCTTCAGGTGATTAAAATTTCGAATTGAATCCTTCATTTCGTCCACCGGGGTAGATTGTTCTTATGGATGTCTCAGTTATTTCCTTTGATTAACTCTCCAAGTTTTTGTTCACCACTGTAGTATCCAGGTATTGAACTCTTTGGGTTGAGCCACTGGATCTATGTGTCCTTGAGGATATCAGTGTATGAATTATTGGGACTTATCAAATTGATGTCTCAGTAACCATTATTTACCAGAGCTCATAATGCATTTTTTTTTCATATTGCTTTTCTCTAACACCGTATTACTGGTTCATATATTGTATTCATTTCTATGTTTTGCTGGCTTTGTGTCGTAGCATATATGCTGATTTCTTAAGTTTACTTGTTTTCCAGTGATATTCTCTATCTATTATTTTAACCTAATTCCACAGGAGGTTATTGATCTCCCTTTTCCATCCATATGTGGTCAGCTACGCCTGATTTTATATTTTCCGTAATTTTACGACTTTACCAAGTTCTTGAAGGGAGAGACGTGTTTCTCCTTTATATTTCTTACCTCAGCTGTACGTAAACAGAGTAATTAGTCATATTATCTTCGGTGGAGAGTTTTACTCGGAAGAGATGTCTGCGAAATGTCGAAACACTTTTGAATGTCGTCCTGATGTTATATGAACCACGTATCTTTTCGACAATCTCTTCACTTAGGGTAGGCAGACTGAAGCTGTTTTCCGAATTTTGTTATGCTCTTGTACATTTCTATCCCAATTTGTTGGAGCTGCTGCCATGTACCCCGGGTAATTGTTACGTTGTAGGGTACTGCTTATCCAGACCATTTCTTGTTTATATGTTCCTGGGTCGCCACTTATGACTTTTACTCGATATTTTAAGCAGCGGCTCATCCCTTTCTTGACATTCTAAATTTTAATCACCTGAAGAAGGCCGGAGCGCAAAACGGCCGAAACGTTGTGAATATGGCAATAATGATGTGGACAACAGTCCGAGCAGTGAAATTAATTCACTGTTTTCCTATTTGAAAATTCTAATGAATCTTAATTCCTCAGTAAATGATTGAATAAAACTCTAGATCTACGACGATAAAATATCCGTAGAAATTCCTCTATCGCATTGTTAAATATTTGAGTTTAACTCCTTTAACAAAATATAACCATCGTAAATATTAATACTGGCAGTTATTTTAAGAAGTAAGGGGGTACAAGTGAAAAGATTTGAAATTGAAAACTTTATTTTTTCCCTGAAATCAAGTAGCGTATCTGATATTTTCCCGTCTTTACACATGATGCGGACATGGCCGAGTGGTTAGAACGTTTGCAGTCCCACCATCGTCGATTCGTCAAGAAGGAGACTTCCTGATGTTATCGGACTTATCCCAGCATGCGGCACCTTTCGAAAGGGCCTGAAAACCATAACACGAGTTGACCCAAGCCTTGTCAGTGAAAGTGGGTAGACTGAACACTTGGACGATGTCGATAGCTATGCTAGCACGAAGTCATAAGTCAGGGTACTGGCCTTGTTCAAATTGTTGATCAGGCGAGATAACACACTCTTTCCCAGAAACTGTAACTAAAGTCTGCTCAACATAGTTGGAATATACCAAAGTTGGGCTCTGTCCGTTTTGAATAAACACAAAATGCGCCTGAGCAAGCGTCTGCAATAGAGACCGACTAGCCGTTCCAGTAGGCGGTCATCCTCGAATACGATTGGACAGCTATACAGATATGCATACACGTGATCGAAACGGAATAGTCCCTTATTTATGAGATATTGGCGGAGAAGTTTCCGTCGTACAGAGGTTAGGCGACCATTCCCCCAATGGTCACCTAACTTCTGTACTAATCAGGCTATTGTCATGAGTTTGGAACTGACAAGACGAAGCGGCAGCAGAAGCTGCGGCGAAATTTCACTCAAATTGCCCAATGGCGAATATTTTATTTCTATAACAAATTCGATTATGAAAATCGACTGCGAGAATATCTTCCTAAAATTTTTTTTATTCTAAATTTGAATATTGTTATCAATAACAGACATAAGGACAATCGATCAAAGTATTTTCATATACATATATAAAAGGAAGAGGTTATAGTAGTCCCAACGAGAGAAAAATGTGTATATTAAAAAGAAGAGAGAAACCACAAACGTTTATGTTTTAAATATTGTGCTTTATTTTCAATAATTTTGGCAAATGATTGAGATTTCCACATATTATTAAAAATAATGTTTTTCCTTTATGTTTTTCGAGGTTAAATATTCTCGATATGAGACTCTTTTTTGTGTCTAAATGTCTTCCTGGAACTGGCCGTGAAAATTTCTGCGTGAAGGTTTTTTAAACAATTAAGATTAGTACGAGAAATGACGGAGTAATTATTGGCATTGTATCATTTAATGACCCTCAGTGTTCTTAGATCTATTTCCATTTTCGTGTTATATATATATATATATATATATATATATATATATATATATATATATATATATATATATAGTCTTTTCGTTTTTGGACACAATGTGTATAGGAACCGCCAAAATGTCTTATAATTATAAACAATTTCGGCTACACATTTGGAAAGTTTATACACACACTCTATAATCAAAAAATAAAACATTTGTTCGAACACAAGAAAAACTAAATATAATGATTAATCGATCGAAGTACTGTCTGCCTTCTTTAATGAAACACAGAAACATTCTGTTTATATTTCTGAGATGAGGTATTATGTACTATTGTCCTCATCTTTATCGTCATAATAGTTACATTGTTTCGTCCGTTGTAAGCTCCGGCCTCCTTCATGTGGTTGGAATGTCGAACTGAACCCTATATTTCGCTCATTGGGGTAGACTGTTCTAGTTCCACGTGTCATGTTTAATGGATGTCACTTATTAGTTATCTCTTATTAATTCCCCTGCGCAAGTTCACCATTGCCTCAACCGGGTAATGAACTCACACTCTTTGGGTCCTGTAATGTTGTAATAAATATGGCGACAAAGATGGGGACAATACTCCGAATAATGTATATAGTGCACACACACACACACACACGTGTGTGTGTGTGTGTGTGTGTGTGTGTGAAAAGTGTGCGTATATAAATATAAATAAATATATGTATGTATAATATATAAATAATTATACATGCATATATTTATTTATATTTATGTGTGTGTGTGTGTGTGTGTGAAAAGTGTGCGTATATAAATATAAATAAATATATGTATGTATAATATATAAATAATTATACATGCATATATTTATTTATATTTATATACGCACACTTTTCACACACACACACACACACACACGTGTAAATAAATATATGTATGTATAATTATTTATATATTATTTGCGCGGTACTTATTAGAAAGCGTTCAATATCAGAGATAGAGCTAACATATTTGGTTGGATAGATGTGAGTTTGTGACCCTGGGTTTCACGCTTTAGCGATCGTCAGACAAACTGATTAATTTTTTTAAAATTTTGGGTTCATGTAGATTGCGTGTATTGGTGTTATTGTGGAAGTGGTGGGGGAAATTTCGTCGCTTTTATCATCGTACTAACGCAAACATCGATGTATGCAGACACATATACATACTTGGACGTTCGTCGGGACTCATATATATATAAACATATGTGGGCTGTTTCGGATATGACATATGTATGTATACGGGTGGTGTTGTGTCTATACATACTCATTTGTATGTTGAAATTCAAAGATTAGGAGTGTAGCGAAGATTTCTCGTGAATGTATACATGTCATATTTTTATTTTTCCAGTGAATAAATTTCTTCGCATGTATGTATATATGTGTGGTGGGGTTTGTGTAAAATTATGATAGTAAAAATTATTATTATTTATATTTAATTTTAAATTTTTGAGAAAAAGGGGGGTTTAGTTGTTATATTTAAAGCTGGTTATTTGTTTGTTTTTGGTGACTGTGTATATGTAACATGTAGAAATCTCTAATCCTTATTGGTTATTTTATATGGTTATGTTTAATATTTAATATGCTGGGTGAGAGGGAAGTTTAATTTAATAATTATAGCGGGTCTATATGATATGATGTGATAGTAATGTTGCAAGGGATTGGAGATAATAATAATATAATTAACTACTAGTTATTGTAAATTGGTAGAAATGATTAGCAACGGTGGTGGGAGAATGATAAAACCATAAATGTAGTTATAGTGGTGGTAGCTTGAACTAAAAAGTGTTTGTTGGTGTTTTATTTTATTTTGTTATATGTATTAATTTATTTTGGTATAAATACTGATAATATGTATGAGTCCCGACGGACGACCAAGTATGTATATGTATCTGCATACATCGACGTTTGCGTTAGTACGATGAATGACAAAACGACGAAATTTCCCCCAACAATTCCACAATAACATCAATGCACGCAATCTATCTCCTCTTGTTCATATTCATTTATCTATGTCTGTTCACATCTATCTATCTATCTATCTATCTATCTATCTATTTCCTTTTGAACATATTTATCTATTTCTGTTCACATCTATCTATCTATCACATTTTTCCTATCTATCTATCTATCTATCTATCTATCTATCTATCTATGTCTATTCGCATTTATCTATCTATCAATCTACTATCACGGTCTGTTCATATCTATCTATCTATCTATCTATCTATCTATCTATCTATCTATCTATCTGTGTGTGTATGTGTATTTGTGCATGCGAATTAGCAAATTTTCATTTAAAAATATGCCCAATTAATTTAACCCGCTTATCCTTGTCGCTCATAAAGAGATCCATATATATGTCTCCTTTTCTCTTCATTTTTCTTAATGAATTGTAGCCTCTTCTCGTTATTGACCGAGATGACCTGATCTTGCAATGAGCACTCATTATTCATACTCTTCAGACCATCGAAGTCCTCTGAAGGCGAGTACTTGAACCCACGCCACGGCCATCCTTTGGGCACTTTGGGAAAAGATGGCCTTTGGAAAGGTCTTCGAGACTAGATTGTTACGACTACATTCGTCAAGAAAGCCATTTAGTTCCTTTAACACTGAGTCCATGTACGCATTTTATTGTTGTCTGCATTCTTTACGGAGTCCTTGAAATGGTCGAGCAGTTTGTAAAAGGTTAAAGGAATTGGCGAAATCAGAGATCCGAGAAATGTTAAATGCTCGGCGAATCTATTATTGTTAAACAAACTGGTGTGCTTGCGTGCACGCTTGGGTTGACAGAGCAGACGCCTACGCCAGGGACATAGCAAAAGAATTGTAGCCCATTAAATCTCAGTACCGAAATGGAGAGACGCTTCAAGAGGCAAAAGGGAAGTTAGAGTGAAACGATCATATAGTTAAATTGTAATTTTTCGCGAACTTATCAAATCCGACGCAATCTGCTTTGAATTAATTCTAATATTATGCAGAAAATTTTAACCCTAATATTAAAATACAGGATCAATTAAGATATTTGCAAAAAAAAATCAACCTTAGCATTTTCAATTTTGCTAGTATTTAAGAGAAGAATTTATTGTTGCGGAATAATGAATTTTCAAGAGTAGCTTAGATTCTGGACAATGTCGAAAGGGGTACCCAGTGAGGACCTAATTCATTACTCAGTCGTAATTGTTCTAGCGAGACAATCTTGTAACCATTACACCACATCGATGTTTGCTCTAACGTGCCGGAATATAATAACGTAGATAGAAGAATTCTGTGATATATTTCTACGCGGTTATTCTCTAGGTGAGATTTTACAAGTTCCCCTTAGCTTGAGCAAATACATAGAAAAGAAAGATTGGCTGAAGTCCTGCATGCCGTTTTGTGGTGGGGGGGTCGCGGGGGTGGCAGATTGAATTTCGTCATCATGCTCATTTTTCTCACAGATAGTGGCCAACTGAGCCTACTATAAAGTGCAGTCACACAAATAACGCGTATGCACGATATTAAAAATATGAAATGACGACAATTTACACATCGCACCCTCACTGTGTATATATATATATATATATATATATATATATATATATATGTATGTATGTAAAGGGAAAACTTTTCTTCACCAACGTGTTTCGACTTCAATGGTTTTATCTAAGCAAACATGAGTATTTTTTACGTCTAGTATTTATAAACAGAAATGAAATAAAATCTAAGGTTTTCCAAATATTTGTCTTCATAAACGCTCATAAATATACATAAACATAAACTATTGAGGACAGGACCCAAAGAGTGTGAGTTCAAACCCGGTTAAGGAAGTGGAGAACTTTCAGAGGGAAACTAACAAGAGATAACTGATAACTGACACGTGGAACTAGAACAGTCTACCTCAGTGAGCGAAATAAAGCGTTCAGTTTGACATTCCAACAACCTGGAGCGTACAACGGCCGAAATGTTGTGATAAATATAGCGACAAAAACGAAGAATTGTCCGAACAATTTAAATAGTGTACATAATGCCGCATCTCAGAAATATAGACAGACTGGCAGCATGGTCCGGCGTTGCCCGTGTTTGATTTAAAAATAGTACGACTAATACAGCAATCGCTATCACTTGACTTTGCTATATTTTTTGACTATATTTTTGCCCTTCCTTGCCTTTAGAGGAGTGCTCTTTGCCGTGCTGATGTTGTTACATGCCTTACTTCTTGCCTATATCATACTGCCAACTTTTTCTAAGCTCTATAGTAAATATTAAATCGGTTACGAAAAAAGAACTAAACAAAATAAACACAATTCGATCAGCTTTAAAAAAAACCCGGAAAAATCATTTTTAAGGGTTGACCGATTGTCGATTTGCACTCTGTTTGTGGGGGGGGTGCTCAGAGTTAAAACTTCACAAGATGACTCCCAATGGCCTCTTCATAAATCCGCTCGGTTCTCGCTAAAAACCGACATGCGGTTCAGACTCAATCTGGGCGTATCGGTTTTTGGGTTTTATCGATTTTCCGCGCTGTTTAGGGGCCCGTGGTCATGAAACTTCTGGACAACACTTCTAATTGTAGACTCTAAGAGGGTGTCAAATTTGGTTGAAATGCGATCATTCCTTCTGTAAGCAGAATTTTTTCGATTATCGATTTTTTCGGAACCTGATTCCGAACTCAAAAATCGGGCTCCGTCATGTCCTTACGGCAGCCATTTGCAAACTTGTGTTGAAAACCGCATCGACATCGGGTGAGAAATGCGGCCTGGGCGAGGTAACAACGCCCACGACAATATACAGAAGAATAAAAAGGGACTATTGTTTTTGTTTATCTGAACGTGACATTTTCTGTTTGTATTTCAGGGATGAGGTTTTATCATTATTCATATTATTTACAAGACTTCTCATATTTGTTGTTGTTCTCACAACGGAAATGATTTCGCTTGTAAATTTTCAAATTATTTATGAATTCGAAAATTATATAAAACAATTTTAAAGTAGTTTTAACCCAGGGAATTTTAATGATTTTCCTATCTGTCTTTATTTCTGATATGAGGTATTGTAATTATTTACATTGTTTGAACTGTTGTCCCCAACTTTATTGCCATATTCGCGATGTTTCGGCCGTTGGACCCTCCGGTCTTCTTCAGGTGACTGAAATTTCGATTTGAATCCTTCATTTCGTCCACCGGGGTAGATTGTTCTTATGGATGTCTCAGTTATTTCCTTTGACTCAACTCTCCAAGATTTTGTTCAACTCTGTAGTATCCAGGTATTGAACTCTTTGGGTTGAGCCACTGGATCTATGTGTCCTTGAGGATATCAGTGTATGAATTATTGGGACTTATCAAATTGATGTCTCAGTAACCATTATTAACCAGAGCTCATAGTGCATTTTTTTTCATATTGCTTTTCTCTAACACCGTATTACTGGTTCATATATTGTATTCATTTCTATGTTTTGCTGGCTTTGTGTCGTAGCATATATGCTGATTCCTTAAGTTTACTTATTTTCCAGTGATATTCTCTATCTATTATTTTAACCTAATTCCACAGGAGGTTGTTGATCTCCCTTTTCCATCCATATGTGGTCAGCTACGCCTGATTTTATATTTTCCGTCGTTTTACGGCTTTACCAAATTCTTGAAGGGAGAGAGGTGTTTCCTATTTGAAAATTCTAATGAATCTTAATTCCTCAGTAAATGATTGAATAAAACTCTAGATCTACGACGATAAAATATCCGTAGAAATTCCTCTATCGCATTGTTAAATATTTGAGTTTAACTCCTTTAACAAAATATTGCTATAACCATCGTAAATATTAATACTGGCAGTTATTTTAAAAAGTAAGGGGGTACAAGTGAAAAGGTTTGAAATTGAAAATTTTATTTTTTCCCTGAAATCAAATAGCGTATCTGATATTTTCCACGTCTTTACACATGATGAGGACATGGCCGAGTGGTTAGAACGTTTGCAGTCCCACCATCGTCGATTCGTCAAGAAGAAGACTTCCTATGTTATCGGACTTATCCCATCATGCGGCACATTTGGAAAGGACCTGAAAAACATAACACGGGTTGACCCAAGCCTTGTCAGTACAATTGGGTAGACTGAACACTTGGACGATATCGATAGCTATGCTAGCACGAAGTCATAAGTCAGGGTACTGGCCTTGTTCAAATTGTTGATCAGGCGAGATAACACACTCTTTCCCAGAAACTGTAACTAAAGTCTGCTCAACATAGTTGGAATATACCAAAGGTGGGCTCTGTCCGTGTTGAATAAACACAAAATGCGCCTGAGCAAGCGTCTGCAATAGAGACCGACTAGCCGTTCCAGTGGGCGGTCATCCTCGAATACGATTGGACAGCTATACATACACGTGATCGAAACAGAATAGTCCATTATTCATAAGATATTGGCGGAGGGGGATGGTCATTCGAACTAACGAAGGGAAGGATGGGCAAGCACAATTACTAAATGAGAATTATTACTTATATTCACTTGTTATATCCATTAAATTATTATTTATATTCACCAGTTTATTTTCATACAACACTAGATGGCGTTTTCTTCCTCACATCAAGCAAACCGGGAGTACCACTTGCATGCAAGGGTTTACAGAGAGTGAGAGCAAGAGTAAAGAGGGTTCTTTGAGGAAAGGGTATAGAGGAGGACGGACAACTAGTTCAAAGCATCAGAAGCTGTCGATTGGCATTATATTTGATTTTCAGATAATTTACTTGTTGTTCAATTCCGTTCCTCTTGACGTCAGTATGTTCTGTGAGTGTCTTTCATCCTTATTTGTGTCCGACATTTTAGCTGTGTGTTCTTTTTTTTTTTGCTGATCCTAAGAGCAAATGATCTTTTCGTTCTCATTTTTTTTACTTTTTTTTTAAGCATTTCACCCCAAGCAAGGCGGGAGTGCCACTAGCACACAAGGGGTTTCAGAGGGTTAAGTACAAGAGTAAAGAGTAAAGAGGCGTTTTTGAGGAAAGGATAAAAAGGAGATCAAGGTATCAGAAGATGTATATTGAAATTACACTTAAATGTTTGAAGATTATAGCTATCACGGTAGCTAGTAAGAGGACGGGAGTTCCACTGTCGGGAAATGCGAGATAAGAAGCTGTTCGAGTAGAAGAAACAGCTACATTTAATTGTTTCGACAGCGAAAGGGTGGGACCGATATGCCAACCTAGTAGCACGCTTAAATTCATGCAGTTTGGGAACCAGCGAAAGTAGCTCGTCAGGTCAGTTGCCGTTAAAATACTTGTAGGAAAAACAGAGGTAAACAACGGCTCGTCTGTCAGAAAGTGACTGTAGACTTATCTGGCATCTCGTGAAAAACTTCACAACTTTGAAATTCGAAATAAAATAATAATAAAAAATTAAAAAAAACAACGAAAGCTAAAACTTTTCGTTTACGTTCCTCTTAATGTTGAGAAAAAATAAAATCAAATCATATGAGAAAGATCAAGTTGTGATATTACATACTATATTGATGCCACTAATAAAAATAGTGTTTTGTTTTTATACTCATGAATATTCGGCTGGTCTGGGGACACTGCTTCGGACAAGTCAGCTATAAATACAGCCTCGACTATCCTTCAACCGAAATGGAAAAACGTCACATCTAAGGAATGAGACAGGAATTCTTTTCCCCAGAGACCCAATCTTTTATCTTCCTACTCTGTTTTGTCCATAGTTTGAATAGAGACACATGTGAACATATACGCATACACACATACGCGCATGCACAAACACAGAAACGTCCATAACATAATAAACACACACACACACATATATATATATATATATATATATATATGGCACATGTGTGTGGGTGAGATTATTTGGAATTCACTTGAGACCTCTGTAAAATAATCTAAGTAAAAATATGTACCGATTGTACCAAACGGACCCCGAATCTGGGTTCTTAAATTGATTTCTATCAGCATTTTATTCAAAAATATATTGCAACAGGTAACAGGTATTTAAATCTCAAGAGTTGGGAGACGAGACAGATATATGAATAAATATATGAATCGTATGGTGTACTATACTAGATGCTGTTGTGAATGTTGTTGTTTTTCTTTTTGTTGTCCAGTGTGTAGTATTGCACCACATACCCTTCACAGCAGGGGTTTCTATTAGATTTTCGTAACAAATAGTCATTTAAGGAGTTGAAATGTGGTTTAAGGTTACACATCTCCTAGACTGGTTTCTAGCCAAAGCTACAGTGTCCAGTCTGGCATCGCTGTAAAAAGGAGAAATGGATTCTTATATTTCAACGGTTAATTTTGCGAAAGCAAGCCCAAAGTCTTCCGGCTTACATTTGATTAAACCCACCTTCTACGCAGATATCTAGGCTAGAAGATAGATAGATAGATAGATAGATATGAACAGACTATGATAGATTGGCTTTGAACAGACATAAATTTGAACATATATATACATACATACATAGATATACTTGAAAAAGACTTAAATTTGAATAGATAGATAGATAGATAGATAGATAGATAGATAGATAGAGTTGCCTTGAACAGACTTAAAATGTTACAGATACATACATACATATAACTGGCCACTCGTATTCGAGGATACCTGTCTACTAGGGCGGTTAGCTAATCCCTATTGCCGACGCTTGCTCAGGTGCATTTGTGTTTATTCAACGCCCACATTGGTTTATACTGCAACTATGCTGAGCATACCTTAGTTACAGTTTCTGGGAAAGAGCGTGTTATCTAGCGTGATCAGCAATTTGAAAAAGGCAAGGACGCTCAAGCCTAGCACGGCTATTGACGGCACCCAAGAGTGTCGCTTCCCATTTTTAAGCACAAGGCTTGGGTCAACACGTGGTAAGGTTTTCGAATTGTATCGCACGCTGGAATCGACTTCTCCAGTTCGATAACATCAGAAAAATCGATTATGGTGAGATTCGAACCCGGGACTCATCGTCAGAATGCGAACATTCTAACCACTCACCCACGTGCACACGCACGTACATACGTACATGCATACATAGATTAATTTCTTTGAACATTTTGATAGAATGATAGACCGAAATTGATAGATAGATAGATAGGAACAGAATGCGATAGTTAGATAGATAGATAGATAGATAGATAGATAGATAGATAGAAAGGTAGACTGACAAATAGGAACAGAATGAGATAGATAGATAGATAGATAGATAGATAGATAGATAGATAGATAGATAGATAGATAGGAACAGAATGAGATCGATCGATCGATAGATAGATAGATATGAACAGACTGTGATAGATAGATAGATAGATAGATAGATAGATAGATAGATAGATAGATAGATCTGTGCCCATTTGCGTTATTTAGTTTAATAGTAAAAGATGTACTGAAATGTTAATTTGAATGTGATACTAACGAAAGAACTGAACATTCCGAATTAAGCAAGCTAATCAGCAAATGATAAGAAGTCGTGGAGTGCTCCAGTCGTCCTATTCTGATGTGACATTGAACATAGAAGCAGAATATGAATCAATAAATAATGACAAATAAAATGACAGATCAACATCGAAAAAGTAGGAAGATACGATGAATAAAAGGGAGATCCTTGAAACTTTCTTGATCCGCAATCGACAAAGCTTAGCAGCAATTGATTACATTAGAAGATATTAGGTTAGGAATTAAAAGCTTTCATATGTGAAAATGAAAAAATAAAAATAAAAAATATTCTTCGCTTTTAACTTATATGTTTAATCAAGATAATATTTCTCTCTTCATCTATAACATATTCCCACCTATTTGGCAAATTGTTAATCTCACGGGCGTAAAATATTTCAGGCTTCAATGCAATGAAACACATCAGTTTTAAAATCTTTTAAATTAATAAGCTATTCTGTCTCTTAAAAACGTTGCAATGATATGAAAGAATGAAAGTCAGGTGACTCAATGCCAAAAGAGTGAAGAGGAAAAGGCACAACTTCTATATGTAGTGAGAATGACTCAAATACCGTATTTTCTTGAATTAAGTTGTAAGAACAAAATGACTTTACTATTGACCATTTGAGCCCTGGTCACCGCTTTATCGATGGCAGAGAAAAATAACGTAATTCCCAGCCACCGGTTGAACAGTGATAGAGAAAAATGTCTTAATGTCCACCTACCGGTTGAACAGTGGGTAAATACTTGTAACTATTTTTATATCTACCGTGAAACATTACATAACAATTATTTGCGAATTTTGACTCAGGATATCAGTCAGAAGGGTTAAAATTGTTTAGGAACGCAAGGGCCAAAGTGTTAATTAACAACGTTCATCTTTCTGAATTTTTTTGATCAGTTCTTCGAACTGACAAAGATGTTTCTGAGTATTATTTATTTCTTTGATCCCTGACCATCGCTTTACTGGCGGTAGAGAAAAATGACGTAATGCCCAAGCGCCAGTTGAACAGTTGTAGAGGAAAATTACTTAATGTCCAGCTACCTGTTGAACAGTGGTAGAGAAAAATGACGTAATGCCTAGCCACCGGTTAAACGGTGGCTAAACACTTGTAACAATTTTTATACCTATTGTGAAACATTACATAATAATTATTTGCGAATTTTGACTCAGGAGCTCAGGCAGAAGAAGGGTTAAAATTGTTCAGGAACGCAGGGCGCTTAAAGGGTTAATTAACAACGTTCAACTTTCTGAAATTTTTTGTGCAATGCTTCGAAATGACAAAGATTTTTCTCCGCATTATTTATTTCTTACTTTATGGAAGACAAACACCCTCTTATCCAACCAATTAAAATATAATATTTTCGGGTTCAATCCTAGTTTGGAGATTCTCTTTTGTCAATGGAGGCTAAACGTAGTGGTTTTCGTTGGATATAATGAACCCCTTTTTCATAACTTGATGAGTCTACCCAGAAAAGATTCACTAACAAGGTAGCAAAAAAGGACTGAGAACAACTTCTAAAAAAACTAAATGACAAATTCTGTCCGTACGTCTCTCCGTCCGTCCGCGTGTCTCGCATCCCTCTAACACGGTCCACACTTGTTTTACATTGATATATTAAAACTGTTGGGAATCAGAATGTTACTGTTGTTGAAAATCTGCCTTTCATCTGGTACTTGAACATCTAGCATTAGGATTTGTGTCCCGATGAGGAAAAAACAGTTCAAATTCAAATTTTAAAATGACTGAAAAAAATAATGATCTAAAAGCTTTTAATTTATAGTGAGTTTAAAGTAAGACAACAAATTTGTGAATTTTGTTTTGAATTCAGTTTAAAATATCTCCAAAACCTTTTAAAATGAGGAAATCAATTTTATTTTTCCAAAAATTCCAAGGAATCAGAGTTAAAGTGAAGGATTTCGTTACGTGAGGTTTGAAGTTCCGCAGAGTTTGTGATTTGAAGAACTCAGTTTCGACCCAAATTGGAGTTTCGGCCCAAATCGGTCATTGGGCCGGAATTAGACTTAGAGCACACATCAGATTTAAAGAGAGGTTTTCAAGTTCCATGGAGTGAACTGATGAATTCAAAGTTATTTCTTCAAAATTATCATTGCTGTTTTCTAAGCTGGACCAGAGGTCCCTTTTCTTTTGGACGGGAGGCCAAATTAGGGAGGTTTGAAGTTAATTTAGACTAAGTTAATTTAGAATAAATTCAAAGCTAATTTAAAATAAGTTCCGAAGCAGCAAGGGGATGAAGGACTCATTGTTAATGAATGTGTTTTATGATCAAATTGTAACTTGTATTGAACCATTTTACTAAATATTATAGTTTTCTTATGAAAAAATTCCCTATTGAAATAATATGAAATCATCGTCTGCCATGTCGAGACACATAAAGTGTCATTTCCGTAGACCGAAAGAACATTCCTTGACGCTTCGGTTGCTGAAGAGCTCTTTTGGCATTCAGTTTAAATTTTACATTTATAGAGTGTACCATGACTGGGATTGATCTAAACACACTTAAAAAGCGTAAGAGGATCGATTCCGATATTAAATAATATATAATGAAATCCAAAATATTTTAACGTAAAAAATAATGATTATTTTACCGTAAGCTTTGAATAAATAAATTGTTTCAACACACGGATTTTCTGGATAAGTGGGTGGATGGACTACCAACAGGAAAAAAGATAAAACCTGTCAACCGCCGGATGGACCCTCTTGTAGTGCCAAAAGCCATCCAGCAGTATGCGGTAGACTGGTCTTCATAGCTATGTATACCAAAAGTGCGCTGATAATACAGCATTAGTGGGCGGAGGGCTTCCTAGTTTGAATTCAACACCTTGGATGGAGGAGTCATTGATGGAAACATCTCTGGTCAAGGTTAGTCTTCAAATTCGAAGACATCGGCTATGGTTTTCCCTGGTTGGGACATGTCTACTTGCCAAAGATACACTACGCATGCTTTCAAACAAGATGTGTAAAGGAAACTTTTCAGGTCCTTACTTACACAGCAACTGTATGACCACACACGATCACGGAGCTAATGATGATGATAATAATCGTGGTCATGGATAATGCTCTCATATCAAAGATAACAGAATGTTCTTTTTAAACTGATAAGTACACAGTATTTGCAAAATATCGACAAGATATTAAGTAAAACCCAAGGGTGAGATAAAAAGATTCATACGGGGAAAATAAATACGTCATTAACAAATCGATAAATCAAATCAAATGGAGGTTTAGGGGCTAACGAAAGAAATATGGATTGCATTCCAAAGTGCAGAATGGAAGAAAGGCCTGAAGCGATATGGCATAGTAACAGATATTTTGAAAGATGCAGAAAAAGCAGTCTATATCTTACACAGTAAAGAATTTTCTTTCAAAACTTCGGTCTAGAAATACTAAATCATTCGTAGAACCTATATATATATATATATATATATATATATATATATATATATATATATTGAAATTTCATTAAACCTTTGTGTCAGACTATTGGCTGCTATGAAGGTATAAAGAACTTCATTTGGTCGATCTTCGGGATCAAAGATATAACCCCAAGATTCAATAAATCCTCCTTCCAAACTACTCCTCGCTAAATCCTATCATTTGCATTAAATGGATATGAAGAGATTGTTGACCCGTCATACGTAGAATCTACGGGTAGTCGAACATATATATATATATATATATATATATATATAGATATATAGATATATAGATATATATATATGGTAAAGGCAATAAATACAAAGAAATATAATCCAAGTGGATCCTAGGAATATAAAATATTAAAAGCGATTAACAAAAAGAGCTCAATGCATTTATTATTAAATAGCAAATAAATTCTGACATGAACTCAGTTTACAAACAGAGACTGAGTAAAACTGACGAGGTTTTCGTCGGTTGAAATATGTCTATTCCTTATATGAGTAATTTGAGATTTTCTATGTACTAATATATATATATATATATATATATATATATATATATATATATATATATATATATATATACCGTTGAACACGCAATAGCCACGAATATCTATCTAAATGACATATGTAACCTAGTCTAGATGGCAACACAGCGCCATCTACCGAAAACTTTCTTTACACTTAATAACACAGAAAGGAAGGATATGCATATACTTGTTTATATGAAATTCTGTCCTTGTTTTGGCGTGAGAACACGCCCCAAAGTTTGTAAATGTATTTTTTGATACAGCCTATATATATATATATATATATATATATATATATATATATATATATATATATATATATATGTGTGTGTGTGTGTGTGTGTGTGTGTGTGTGTATGTCTGTGTGTGTGTCACATAGTATACTGGAAGCAAAACAAAAATAACAAGCAATATATATACATATATATATATATCTGTGTGTGTGTCTGCTATTTTTTTTAGTTTTTCCTTACTCTATGTGACAATTTTATGCGTCATGATTGCGTCTTTCCCAAAACAGCTCTTTAAAGCAAAAGTAAAATATATAAAACTGAGAATGTTTTTATTATAACTTTGAAAAATAAAACTGTTGAACAAACGCATATATATATATATATATATATATATATATATATATATATATATATATATATATATATATATATATATGTTTGTGTCAATATACAACATACAAGATAACTTATATATACATCATCTGGAAGTAAAGGGCTTAATTGTTTTATTTCGCTCGTAACCCAATATACTGGATGGGTCGTGAAAGAGCAAGAGCGAAGTAAGCAGAACTTTGCTATTTTTATTAGTTTTTCTTAACGTAAAATCCCACTTGGTACTCATTTCTAAGCAATTGACTGTAATTGCCTATTTATTAAAGGGGAAAGGTGTTTATTTGTAATGTTCAACCATTCACCATGAAGAAAGTACGATAAAGACGATGGTGAAACAAAACCTGATTGAAATGATAGAAAATATCAAAATAACAACGTAGAAGATATATAGGAATTGCGAATTGTCTTAGCCATAATTATTGTAACACTTGGAAGACTTTAAAACCTTACAAAAAATTTGGAAGAATTGCACATCTGAAGAAATATTAAAATAATTGATTAATAACTTCAGCAAATATTCACAGAAGCAATTGAAAGGTTGAGGGGACTACATTATTTACATTATTCGGACTAGTGTTCTCATCTTTCTCGCCATATTTATTACAACGTTTTGGACGTTGTACGCTCCAGCCTTCTTCAGGTGGTTGGAATGTCGAACTGAACTCTTTATTTCGCTCAATGTGTCATGTTATATTCATTTCTATGCTTGGTCGGCTGAGGAGTTTTTTGTGGCCTAGCATATGTGCTGATTCCTTAATATGGGAACCAATAATAAGGAATGCCAGAGAAAAGGAATAATAACAACAAAAAGTTGCAATATGAGCTCTGGTAAAACCTTGAAATGATAACAACAAAATTTCAATATGAGCACCGGTAAAATGGTTGCTGAGAGAATAAGTTTATAATACCTAGAAATTAATACGCAGATGTCCTCAAGGACACATGGCACAGTGGATAAAGTCGTTGGTTAGATCCAGTGACACGTCCCAAAGAGTGAGTTCAATACCCGGTCAAGGCAGTGGAGAACTTTCAGATGGGAATTAACAGGAGATAACTGATAACCGACATCCATTAAACATGGCACGTGGAACTAGAACAGTCTACTCTACGAAATAAAGGGTTCATTCTAACCACGGAACGTTGTAATAAATATGGCGACAAAGATGAGGACAATAATGTAAATAATGTACATAATACTTCATAATAGATACTTAAAGGCCGAAACTTTGTAATAGATATGGCAACAAAGATGAAGACAATAGTCCGAATAATGTAAATAGTGTACATAATATAGAAATACAGACAGATACTTAAAATGATAATATATATGGCACAATAGTCCGAATAATGTAAATAATTTACATAATACCTCATCTCAGAAACATTGAGGCGACTTTAATTTCATTTAATTTCCTTTTAAAACGTCTCAATACAAATCGTGTGAATATACAAAATAAATTATCAATGAAGTTTTCCTTCTTTCTGGCTTGGAGAAACATATTTTCAAAGCTCAAATTTAATTTTTAGAAACTTGCCCACAGAAATCTTCGATAAAAACTCTCAAAAATTAGTGTTTAACGCTTCATTCTCCCCTCTGCCAAAAAAATTTACTTAATGCACAATATATTCATCTCTCGGTCAAATCTTGGTGGATTGTGGGTGAAGTTATCGGTCGCAATAAAAAGAAACATGAACTCATTTATCGCTAAAAGGATTTCACATGGAATCTTCACACACACTTCAAATGTAGTTAGTTACATTTTGGCGCCAATATTGTCTGTATCTCTCGATATATAGTTTTTCTATTGGACTTTCTGATGTTTCCACTTTATACATGTAGCATAAGCAGGTACTTCATATAACACAGTGCTGCCAGTGGTAATTGGAAGAATAAGAATCCGACTTAAGAGCTGGGTCCATCCAGAGAAAAGCATTGTGATAACAGTTAGGTTCATGATACAATGTTGGCCTGTAGAAGAGGGTTGCTGTAACTTATGGTACATACTACTCAACATAGGGATTAATAATTATGAACACTGGCATGACTTTCCTGGCATCTGATGTTAATGAATTGAGGTGCTAACAAGTATGTTTTCCCTGGAGAATTAACATGCTTCAGTATGTAACCCGTTCTGTATCACTGATTTACTTGTCAGTAGCCTGATCTTTACCAGTTTGGATATGTCAGTATTGTCAGTTTGGATATGTCAGTATTGTCAGTAGCCTGATCTTTACCGGTTTGGATATGTCCTCTACGGGCTGAAGCGTTGCACATCTTTCTGTATGAGCGGTAGAATCATGTCCGGGTGTTCGTTTCAAAATTACGCGCTGCTTTTAAAAAAGCTCATCACCATATCACGCACATCTGGTTGTGATGTGTGTTTTATACTGTAACTAAACTGGATGCCATTGGGGTATATTTGTCTTTGCATATTTGCATCCACTCGCATTTTATTGGCGAGATGCTCTCCCTGAATAATAATAATAATAATAATAATAATAATAATAATAATAGCCCAAACGGGTATGAACACCAATCAGACCCGGTTACGGAGATAGGACCTGTTACAATTCTATGGGACTAAACAATACACACTGACAGAACAATCCAACCAACCGCCCAGACATTGTTATTAAAGACCACAAACAAAAAAAGTGTCTCCTTATTGATATGGCAATTTCTGCAGACTGCAATGTATCTTTGAAGATATTCAAAAAGCTGTCAAAATACAAGGACCTTGAAATAGAAATCTCAAAATGTGGTTGTAGTTGGAGCCCTAGGACTGGTTGGAAAAATATTCCAGTACACTAATTGAAGGGATTCCTGGAAGACCATACATCAAAGAGATACAAAAGAATTTTCTGATGAGTACAACCTACACTTTACGAAGGGCTTTATCCATGTAATTTTTTTTTTGTTAGTGGAAAGAAATGTGTAAACGCCAGAAATCAAAGGAAATAATAATAATAATATACATCAAATGCAACCGAACAGATACAGAAACAATAAACCGCTCCATGGCCGATACTCTGCCCGTACCAAACAAGTTGATGTAGACAAGCCCCATACCCATCAGTGGCTACGTAGTGCAGGGTTAAAAGCTGAAACGGAAGGTTTTATCCTTGCTGTGCAGGATCAGTGCTTGTTAACTAGAAACTATCAAGCACACATACTAAAATATAGGGTTAGTCCAAAATGCAGGTTCTGTGATAATTACCCAGAAACAATCAATCATCTTGTATCAGGTTGCACGGTATTGGCATCCACTGAATATAAAACTCCACATGACAGAGTTGGCCAATATCTTCAAAATCTGTAACTTCTACGGGAAGGAAACTGAAAGAAATTGGTATGAACAGCGCCCAGACCCAGTTACAGAGATAGGACCTGTTACAATTTCATATGACTAGACAATACATACAGACAAAACAATTAAAGCTAACCGCCCGGATATAGTTATTTGCGATCGCACACAAAAAAGGTGCCTCCTTATTGATATAGCAGTATCTGCAGACTGCAATGTACCTTTCAAGATCCACAAAAAGCTATCAAAATAGAAGGATCTTGAAATCGAAATCTCAAAAATGTGGCACATGGGTACATCAACAATCCTCTTTGTAGTTGGAGCACTCGGATTGGTCGGAGAAGATTCCAGTAGACTAATTGAAGGCATTCCTGGAAATCTATGCCTTAAAGAAATACAAAAAAATGTACTTACGAGTACAACTCAAACTTTACGAAGGTGTTTGTCTATGTAAAATATGTTTGTTTGGGGTTTTTTTTTTTTGCCAATGGAAAATGCCATTTCTAAACTTAAGTCTCTGGAAATGAGTACACATCAGAAATCAAAGGAAATAATAATAATAATAATAATAATAATAATAATAATAATGAAGAGAGCTAAAATAAGCAGACCTAACGAAAGAAAATATCGGCGAAGATAACTAAATATTAGAAACGGTACCCAGCAAAAGAATGAAATACCCGGTCATTGTAAGGTATTCAGGACCTGTTTAAAACTGATGAATGAGGGGACGTAGAATGTTGAAGAAAAAAACGAACAAGTTGATGAGAATGCATGACATCTGAAGAGAATATATAAAATAGGAAGGAAAGAAGAAAAACCGCCAGTATTGAAGATGACGTTGATTTTGTTGCCAGGGGTGTTGGGAACTCTTTTTAATAAAATGCTAAAAATAATCACAACAGCAAAAATCTGCAGTAGAACTAACGATACTCTAAACTCTTAAATTCTAGAAAAAAAAGGTAAAGCAAAGAAACCGCATGATTATTATAAGAGAAAAATCCAAGTAATGTTAGAGGATACAACATTTTTGCGAAGAGGGCATCTGAAAAGAGAAAATCAAGAATTTCTCATCTTGGCATTGTAACTAATTGTATGCACCAGACAAAGAGAAATAGCAAATGCAGAAGATGTGTAGAGAGAAATGAGAGTATTGGATGTATAATAACTCAAAGAGTAAAGAAAATTAAGCATGACAGAGTGGGAAAGAAAAGTCAGAGGTAAATATGCAAATCAACATAATTTGGTAATGATACTAATATATTAGTAAAACTTGATCCGACTTAGAGATAATAAATTACATAAAAATATTTGGGAATTTGAAATTCAAATGAAAAATATTCAAATGGACCAAAATTCAAATGGAACATGCAGTCATTTTAAACTCATTCCCCTTGGATGAGGAGGAAATGTAATTTGTTTGCTTTCCTTCTGCTTGATACCTTTTCATCCTGAGCAGAAATTCAGCGGTTGAATCCGTGCAAATCTTAATTTAATTTCGGTCTTTTCTCTACTGTAGCACCGCCATCTTTAATGAGGTCTTTTTATTCATGTTTCAATTGTAATTTTCTCTTTTGTCCGTTCATTAGGAAGCTACTGTTTTATTTCTTCTTGGAATCTAATATTACGCTTTCTCTTCGCCATATTCAAACACGGCAAGGCCAGCAATATCAGAAATCTAATATAGATATTCTCAACTTTTGCCCCTGACACTTTGTTAAAATCTCAATATTTCTGACTGATAAAAATATCTTTCGCGATTTTTCGTTCATAAAGCGAAATGTACATTCATAAACTTCCTACAGAGATGTGACAAAGATAAATAACATTTATGAAATCGAAATAAATATTAATAAAATTTTGAATTCGGTATTCAATGTGTGACACAGTAATCCGTATTTTTGTCGAACAGAACTAAGTTTTTGAAAATACTTCTTTGACTCGAAAGTTATCAAGGAAATATTGTTCTACTTTAGAGAAATTGTAGAAGTGGTTTTCGAATTGTGCCAAGCTGTTTATTGCATCGTCAATGTGCTTGTGTAAGTCATTTTATTAAAGATTTGTGCAAAATGGGAACATATTTTTAGTTCCGTAAGCATTATGACTTCTGCCTTCAATGGAACAGTAAACATTATGCAGTCATATTTCTTTCGAATATGAACCGACCTAATTAGATAATATCAAAAAAGGAAAAAGTTCAGAAATTAAAAACATGTGCTCAGTGTTTAAAGTTTAAAAAAATATTGACTAAATATAAGAATTGCATATTAAAATAAGGAAAGAAAATATTTTTAATACTAAATGTTCACCAATACAAGGCCCAAGAGCCACTCAATGCAGAGGGTTACTGAATGACGTTCTTGCAGGGAAGTAAGAGGAGGAAGTAAGTTCAGATTATAAGGATATGTAGGATAGATAACGGTTGACACTTGAAGAGGTTAATATTGTAGGTTCATCTCAGGAGAGTTCCATAAATTAGCGGTTCTTAAGGAAGAAGCTATTTCAGTGGAACTTTCTTCTAAATAATGGAATATTTGAATGTTTAGCCAGAAAAAGTGAATATTTCTTTTAAAGTTTAAAGGAAAGCCCCGCTTGTTTAGTTTAATAAGATATTTTTAAATTATCGATAAATTTTGCAGAAATAGCACTTTGTGCGGGAATTCGTAAGAGACAAGGATTAGTGGAACCGTTCATGTCTTACATGTTTTCTAGAAATGTCTTCTGTGGATAGAATGAAATTGCTGTTTCTTTTTGAGACCGTTTTTCTTCTGGATATTACTGAGGAGCAATTCGATGAAAGTGGGGCCGGACATCTTTGTGACATTTGTGACGACACAAATTGACATCACAAGTAGGTCTATTTCATATCTTACACTGCTCTATATTGTTCTCAATATCTCAAATGTAATATCTGTCTATACTTCTGAGATAAGGTATTATGTACACTATTCGCTTTATACGGATTATTGTTCTCATCTTTGTCACCATATTTATTACAACATTTCGGCCGGCTTTCTTCAGGTGGTTAGAATGTCGAACTGAAACCAATTTCGCTCATTGGTGTAGATTGTTCTAGTTCCCCGTGCCATGCTTCTTCCTGATATCTCAGTTAGTTCCCTCAAGTACATATGGCACAGTGGATAAAGGCGTTAGTTAGATCCAGTGACAAAAAGAGTGTGAGTTCAATACCCGGTTAAGGCAGAAGGAAATTAACAGGAGATAACTGATAACTGACATCCATTAAACATGGCACGTGGAAGTAGAACAGTCTACCACAGTGAGCGAAAGAAAAGGTTCAGTTCGACATTCCAACCACCTGAAGAATTCCGGAGCGTACAACGGCCGAAATGTTGTAATAAATATGGCGACAAGTATAAGGATCTTGAATTTAAGGTAAAAACCTATAATCCAGAGTCATGCGCACACATTTCATTTATTCAAGTTATTTTAAGAGCTCACGGAGTATTTATCAAACAATTAGGTAGTGTTTTACAAAATATATTTGAATGTTTTAAGCGTGCATGATTCCGAGATCGATTTGATACAAACTTAGAAAATATTTGGCGGAAAAAGAAATTGCGAATACAAAAAAAATCGTTAATTTGTGACGTGAATATGTGGCGCCTATTTGCTTCTACGTTACTGATGATCCTGTTTTAACAGGCGATGCTTTTAAGAATTGCTCGTCCATTGAAATTCGTGCTACCCATGCTCCCAGTATATTTAAAGCATTCCTAAAAGCCTGAAAAATTAACTTACTGCTAATACGGTTTTGAACAGGTATCTGGCGAGATAAGGTATAGCACCTGCTGCAACAGGAAAATCGGCGAACGATAGAACTTTTAGGATAAATGAGAACTTTTAAATTTCTTTTTTTTAAATATAATCTTTTTTAAAATTACGTTTATTTTAATTTTCCACAAATTTTTATTCTTAGTAAATTTAAATTCACAAAAAATAATGAAGATAGAGAAAAGATTTGTAATAATTGTAATAATTTTTTATCAATAGATGATCGAAGTCATTTCATATCTGGAAGCAGTAAATCTGGTCATGAATATACAATGTACAATGCAGGAGTTTAATACTAGGCCACAGCAATGGTGAACCAAAATTGGAATGTTGAGTTAAAGCGAACTAAATGAGATATCCTGAAGAAGCATGGGACGTGAAACTAGAACAATCTACCCCGGTGGATGAAATAAAATGTTCGGTTCGAAATTCCAATCACCTGAAGAAGGCCGCAGCGTACAAGGGCCGAAACGTTGTGAATATGGCAATGGATATGAAGATAATAGTTCGAATAATGAAATTAATGCAAGTAATCATAATACCTCATTCCAGCGATATAGGTAGATGTTCTCCTTCATTGTCATTACTGTATTTTCCGGCTTACAAGGCGCTCTTTTTTCCTAAAAATACCCTGAAAAATAGTTGTGTTGCTTCCAAGACGAATGTAAGGCAACGCCCAGGCCCAAGTAAGTTTGGACGGTTACCTAATTGGCTTGACTGATAGGGACGTGGATTTGTATGCTGAGTCATTACCCTATAATGTTATCTATCTAATTCAGCCTTTTATATATTGTAACCTCAGCACTTAGCTGTTACAAGTATTTTCAAGACTATAAACCTTCCTGGAGCCGAGCCACAAACTTAAACATGCTCTGTTTACTCGGAGCGACGGGAGCCTTTCTGCTTTTGACTAGTATGTTATTGCCATACAAACAAAATTGGACGAGTGATTAATGTAAATAATACGTGGCACCAGTATGTGAGGGATACGTGATGAATGTGTTGTTGTATGAGAATGAATAACAAACTGAGATAGAAATATTGTATACTGTCGTAAACTTTTTGTATAGTGTAAGTTCAAAGTTAATTCAGGAAAATGATTAATTTTAAGGGAACTTCTTACGATAGTCCCTGTAAAAAGAAATTAAGAAATCAATCTGGACTTCCTGAACGAAAAAGTCAGTGCATCGTATATAGACCATGTGTTCTGTTCATTGAGCGCTGAAACGTCTGTCCTGCTGCGTTTCCGATGCTTTTCGAATGTGCTCGTCTATTACAATTTGTGCTACCGATGTTCCTAGTATTTTTCATGCATGTCTATCAAACTGAAAAATGAAGATGCTGCTAAAAATATGGTTTTTAATGTATGGGTGTCTGGCTAGATAGAGGCTATAGAAAACGCTACAAAAGGAAAATCGGCGTACGAAACAAGGGCTGTTATGATAAAGGGTTTCTACATTTCATCGCAAACGCTGATTATTTTTAGGGCTACTTGGAATGTTTTCAGAGCAAATTTATTCTGGAAGCCTATTGGAATATTTCCTCCCGTATGCCTATACGCAGACAAAGAGTTTTCACACAAATTCCTTTAACAGAATTCATTAGTTTATATGTTAACATGTAAGTATATACATGTATTATTTATTTGCTTAGAATGCATGTCATCATTCATGTAAAATCTTAGTACGTATTTTAAAAGTTTCCAATATTAAAAAAAGAAAACGCTTTTCTATTCTGCATCTAGACCCTACCTTTCAAAAAAAAAAAAAAAAATAATGACTTTTTTTTTAATTCGATGAATTTTTTTTCTGATAATCATTGCATATAACTTACGAGTTTCATAAGGATATGGCTACCTTTGCTTCACCCGAGACAAATTATATCAGTTATTTTTTATTAATTTTCCCAATTATTCGCTTGCGACGTATAAGTAATTATCCTGTGGAATCATTCCTAGCATCTTGAGAAATTAAGCCAATTAGAAAATAAAACCATGCAATAGAACTCTCAAGACTTAATTAAATGAGAGTCAGAAGTAGTTTTAAGAGTCTAAGAGGCCGTGTTAATTACTTCTCTTGAAAACTACTCCTCGTCAGATTTTAATTTTGGCATTTTTATTGTCACGCTATTTTATAGGTTCTCCTTGGGAAACCACTTTACCACCTAAGATTTGACGGAAGAATTTCACTTTTACTGGAGATTTGTTTTCCACAATTTAATTTTCTTTGAGAGAAATTTCTGACACGATCTTTTAGGAGATAAATGAACACTGGCTGCCAAATATACTGACAATTTAATCTTGAGATTCTCGATATCCATTTTTCGAATGTAGCTTCAACTGAATCACTCCATAAACAGAATTATGGGATTACATTATAGGGTATGATAAGAGCATTTTACAGATTTTTATAATTTCATGGCAATACTGAAAACGTCTTCTCAGTTCTCTGTTCATGATATAAGGCGCATTGGAATAGATAAAGATGTCGACAAAAAGCTAAGTAAAGTATTAATATACCGGGGAATTAAAAAACAAACAAAAAAAAAACATGCTGAATTATGCAATATGAGTCCTCCTAAATGGCAGTGAATCATAGGCAAATAATTTGACTTGTTTAACGGCAAACAACATCCAATGGTGCATTTAATACCGAAATTTAATTTTCTTGTGAGCTTTGAAGTAATAAAAGTATATGTTATTTTGCTTTCACAATTGAATATATATTAGAAGATACGCAGATTTTTGTGAGGACAGTATCATTAGGGGCCCTGATATATGTATTTAATATTGCAGCCCTACTGAAGCCATATTTTGGAACCAACCCGATTTCTTTGAGAAATCTTACTTATTATAAAAAGCAGATTGTGTGTGTGTGCGTGTGTCTGTACGTTTATATATTGGATCGGATTTCCTAAATTTTTCAACCGATTTCAACAAAACTTCACAGGACTGCGTAAAATTACCTTGTGGTGGTTCTGAAAGTGCCAAAAATTGGAAAAATACAATTGTTTTTGCACGAAATCAACTTGGAAACACGATTCTGTCGCTAGAATGAAAAGGGGACAACTCATATAGAGTTATACTTATAAAATCCAGGTTATTTGTGTGTGTTCGTTTATATATGGGATCGGATTTCCTACATTTTTCAACCGATTTCAACAAAACTTCTTTTTTTTGGCAGGTAGCGTTTCTTATTGTCTTGTACACTTTTTTCTTTATTTTTGCATTCAGAATGCTTTAAAAATTCCATTTACAAGACTTTGTTTATAATAAAATTCTATTCAATCGATAGAGTCATAACAATTGAAAACAATGTTTTTATTTGAGTTTGGGTTTGACCAATTCGTAAAAAAAATACAAAAAAACAAAAACAAATTAAGACATGCGTGCCTGTCAACCTTAAACAATAATCTTTGTCAATTTTATTTTTCAGTCTTTATGATGGTCGATACTTGATCTATCTCTTACTGTTACATCCCCGGGCAACGCCGGGCTCTACTGCTAGTTGTAGATAACCACAGGGATTAATGACATGAAAGAGTTATTTTTTCTTATTAATTGTTTGGTTGATTTTGCTTAGTGGTATATCAATCTCCATGGGTCATTTAATGCTGAAATCTAAATCTAAATAATTTGAATAATTTTATGGCTTAAAATAAATATTTTTAAAGCAATGGTATCCTACAACTACAGATAAAATATACTGTTGTACATTTTACTAAGAAATGTATTTTATTTACATTATTTGGACTATCGTCCTCATCTTTTTCGCCATATTTATTACAACGCTTCGGCCGTTGTACGCTCCAGCCTTCTTCAGGTGGTTGGAATGTCGAAGTGAACATTCTATATTTCTGGGATGAGGTATTATGTATACTATTTACATTATTCGGACTATTGTCCTCATATTTGTCACCATATTTATTACAATGTTTTGGTCGTTGTACGGTCCGGCTGTTCTAGTTCCACGTGCCATATTTAATGTATGTCAGTTATCAATTATCTCCTGTTAAATTCAATCTGAAAGTTTTACACTGCCTTAACCGGGTATTGAACTCTTTGAGTCCTCTCACTGGATTTAACCAACGCCTTTATCCACTGTGTAGATAAAGTGTAGAACAGTCTTCCCCAGTGAGCGAAATAAAGGGTTCTGTTCGACATTCCAAACACCTGAAGAAGGCCGGAGCGTACAACGGCCGAAACGTTGTAATAAATATGGCAACAATGATGAGGACGATAGTCCGAATAATTTAAATGATGTACATAGTACCTCATCACAGAAATATAGACAGATAATGAAATGTATAGTTAGTAATTTATATATATATATATATATATATATATATATATATATATATATTTATTGCTGATATTTATACTATATAAAATGTATTTTTATACTTTCATGGTATTTTCTTTTTGTTTGGGAGTTCATTATTAGCTCATAGTTGAGACCGCCTAACAAGTGATACCACCCCGATTCAGAATGGACCTGGAAGAACAGCAACTAAGATGTGGTTCCAGAAGCCTCAAAATCTTCAAAATCCCGATCTTGCTGCTGTATATACACACGACTAATAGATAAATGAAGAAGAGACTTAAGGCATAAAGTATATCGTTCAACAGAAGGAAGCATGTTAGTAACGAGGATTTATTAAGAAAAACTGAAACAAAATTGACGCTTATATTTGGCTTATATCAGAAGGTATCCCCCATAGGAAGCTCTGCCGAAGGGCAGTCTCGTCTCGGAAAACTGACTCCGTTTATACGTGGTCTGTAGGGAAATTTTGCCCGAAGCTACAGACTCGGATACCGCACTTTAAACTCGGCCTTGTGCCATATCTTGCTGCGTGGGTCAGCGGGTAATTAATTATAATTGGAATCAGAATGAGACGTTTGAAATTTCTAGGACTCATCACGAGGAAAGGGATTTCGAAGAATGTTACACTCACAAGGCCTACTGAAAACTAGAGAAACATATGGAAACAGTAAGAAACAAGCTTATGTCTAGATGCCAGAACAAGGTGATAGTGAAAAGATAAACCTTACTAAAAGACATAAAGTATCGAATTTTCTGGAAAGCCATGATTGCCCGCGTACTGAAAGGACATGATACATAGAAGAAGAGGTTTTTGGTATAACTATAGCATACTGAATAAGTTTCAGGCAAAAAGCAATGCATAGGCGCGCTTGCATGGACACATAATAAAACGGCAACCAATTAGTAACCATCAGGATTGCTTGTAACTTTTCTCGGTTACACTTAAACATAAATCAGAGTTATATGTCACCAGGACTGAGGAATCTGAGAGCCGAGTTCGAATTCCAGTCAAATGCTAATGCCCTTGGGAAAGGGATAAATACTCTTCTTCTCCCTCCATCTATGGTTAAATGACAGGACCGACTGGGTTCTACCGCAGAAAGAAATGACAACGTACCGCATGAAAAAATCTAATGTACATGATGGCCTAAGTGTGTATCACGAATGGCATATAATTGAACTGATGTCACCAGGCGACATTTACAACTTTAAAGACTTAGCAGGGAGAGCAATCATACAAACCTTGTTTTCCTAATAATTTATCCGTGTTGCAGAGTATTTCCTGGTAAGACCGGGTTATTTCCTGACACTCATCATGTGATCAGGAGCGTGGATCAGTAACCCAAAACTGATGTCATATCGGCGATCAGAGGATCATTCTCGTAGCTTCAAACTGAGGTGTTTCTGGCGACCAGAGGGAATTAAAAACGCTGACTTAAAGCCGTGTCTCTAAGATATAACTATTCCACGTTAGTGCGAAATATGCAATTGCTATAAAAGATCGGGAAACAATGAAAGAATACTGAAAAAAATTGACTGAGTTTTAAAGAAATAGTTCACTTTCTGTTCGCCTTCATTTGAAGACTGATATAATTTTTACACAAACTCAATCTTTCGTGGCTTATTTAAAGCCGAAATATATTTGTAACAATATTTTATGAGGGTATATCTTATTAAGAATGTTTTTAGAATAACAATGATATTTTGCAGATACAAGTGCTATTATTTAAGCTTCTGCTTGGGGGATCAGTTGGATTAATGCCTTTCCCAAGAGCGTAACTAAATGTAATGAATCCTAAAGGAACTAGACTCTCCAATATGTCTTTATTCGCCTCTTTCCTATGCACTAATCGTACAACCAGTTTGCTTTTCAAACTGTATTTATATCGAATTTGACAATATTAATTACGTCAGCTGTCTCCCTATTTATCATTTATATCGCATAGCCAATTAATATTAATAAGAATTTGGTCCACCTAGTTGGATAACGCCTCAGATTATTAATTACGTCAGATGTCTCCCTATTTACCATTTATAATGCGTAGCCAATTAATATTAATGAGAATTTGGTCCACCTACTGTGATGACGCCACAGATTATTAATTATATCAGCTGTCTCCCTATCACCATTTATATCACATCGGTAATTAATATTAATGAGAAATTAGTTTACCTAGGATGTTAATGCCTCAGATTATTAATTAAGTTAGCTGTCTCCCTATCACTATTTATATCATATAGCCAATTAATATTAATGAGAAATTGATCCACTTAGGATGATGATGCCTTACATAAGTAAATGTTCTCTACTGAGGGCCTCACTCTCTTATCTCAAACATCACGTCTAATTTTCAAAAACTTCTACAAAACCCTGTTTAGGGATCATCATCAGGTGCTTTGTTTGGCTTTCAGTAGACGTAAAACAACTGGAAGCTACAGGCTGCTAATTCTGTAATGCAGAGGATAGACTGACACGTGGGTGATGCAAGTTTTTGCCAAGAAATCCCTGTAAATGATACTCTCAAGGATGACACAGTGTCACTCAAACGTGTTTCATTGACGGACGAGTAAATCTTTTCACGCAACCACAGGAAAGTACCCACTATTTGCCAAATTAAGCCAAGGCGTAAAATCAGATTTTCAAATTATTCAAAATCTCTTCATTACGTCTGAATAGACTACATTTGTGCAAGTAGGTACGTTGCTTAATGAATTGATAGAAAAATGAATTAAAATTTAAGCTCATATCTCTGAATTTAAATCAGAGTAATTATTTTTACTGTTATTATTTTAATATTATCTGTACATAATAATAATAATAATAATAATAATAGTCGGCATGAAAATCTTACGGATTTCCTATTTTAATTCTCATATATATATATATATATATATATATATATATATATATATATATATATATATATATATATATATATATATAAAGAGATAGACAGACAGACGGAAAGAAAGAAAGAAAGAAAGAAAAAAGAAAGAAAGAAAGAAAGAAAAGATCGGAGCGAAAAATAATAAAAAGTAGTATGCTAGTCATATACAATAACAGTGTAAGAAAGGAATTTGATAGATTGATAGATAGATAGATAGATAGATAGATAGATAGATAGATAGATAGATAGATGAATAGATAGATATTAGAGAAAAACATCGTAAAAGTGGTAAATTAGTCATATATAAGAACCAAATATTAGAATTAGATAGATAGATAGATAGATAGATAGATAGATAGATAGATAGGTAGATAGATAGATAGATAGATAGATAATTTCCCACTGTATAGTCAACCTGAGAGAAAGAGAGAGATTTATACTTACCTAGGTAGATACACACAGAGTAAAACAGACGGATACATATAAATGCTTACATCTGTGTATAAACAAAACAACAAGTAGATAATGTAAAGTGTCAAAGCAAAATGAGATTCTATGAAAATCAAAATGTAATCGAGGCAGGGTCAACCCCCTCTTAGTTACTTCCGGTTTCATTTATCAGTAACCTTGAGTTGTCTTTCATGGAACTCGGCCAACTAACCTTTGTGCCTTTAAGCCAATTGTGAATCACAAAACGCTGCAGTACGCGATATTTTGGCCAACAAGTATCAACCAACGTCTTGTGTCAGAGGTCATTTTCAAAACTCAACCTAGCCTTCTGTTCCCCGTCGGGCCATTGGTCACCCTCGCTAATTCTGTTGCAGAATTTACTGAGAGTCAGCATTGGCTTTCCACTTCCGGTGTAGACTAATCTAGGTCGAATAGGCCTCATTTTCTCAGAATATTCACATTCCAACCGCCGCCTATCATTCATTTGACTCTCATCAAAGGCATATGCTGACAAATTTCTGTCAATAATTGGGCGCTGTCTTCGAGACATTCTTACAGGAAATCATGTATACGAAGGTAATTTACTTTTCTAGGATACATTCTTGCAGATTTTTACTTACTCAGCACATCCTTGTCCTTCGTATTGAATATATAGACAAATAAACTAGTTAAAAAAAAAAAAAGATTAAGATACGTCAATCTCATTGAAGAATAACCTACCTACCTTTAAATCATGTTTCCAAAATTTTAGAATTTAGTAATTAACTGACCAGGCAGACGAGTTTGAAATCTATGGATTTAACTACAAGTGGGCAACATCTACTCACTAGCGATATTATTGAATGTTTTAATAAACAGAATATTTAATGATAAATCAATTAATTAAAATGATGAATTATTAAAATCCTATTAAATCAAAATTAATATCAAGACTAATTTAATATTAAATTGGAATATTGTAATGAATTAATGATTTAATTATATTTCCGAAAATTAAATTACATTGAATTAATCAATGAGATATTTGCAGAATATATTTGCTAATTGTGCCAAACATGTCGACAAACCAAGAACATTATTATACTGATAAATGTTTATATTAAAAAAATGTTCTTTTCGTCGGGCTGTCATAAGATAGATCTATCGAAATAAATCGAATCCTAACCTACAAAGAAATTTGAACGCATATAATAAAATCATTAGTCATTGGCTGTTCGATACGAGAGTTCAATTCATGTATTTTAAAGTTTTTTACGTACCTTGAGGATATGCTTATCGACAGTCACTTGATTTTCTGCTCGGAAATGACTAACTACCCCAACAAAATGACTGCCTACTATTAACATTATTCGGACTATTGTTCTCATCTTTGTTGCAATATTTATTACAAAGTTTCGGCCGTTTTACGCTCCGGACTTCTCCAGGTGGTTGGAATGTCGAACTGAACACTTTATTTCGTCCACACGGGTAGATTTTTCTAGTTTCACGTGCCATGTTTAATGGGGTCATCTCCTGTTAATTCCCTTCTCCAAGGTCTCCACTTCCTTAACTGGGTATTAAACTCACACAAAAGGACACATGGCACAGTGGATAAAGGCGTTAGTTAGATCCAGTGACAGGACCCAAAGAGTGTGAGTTCAATACCCGGATAAGGCAGTGGAGATTTAACAGGCGAAAACTGATAAATGACATCCATTAAACATGGTACGTGGAAACAGACCAGTCTACCCCAGTGAGCGAAATAAAGGGTTCAGTCCGGCATTCCAACAACGTAATGAAGACCGGAGCGTACAATGGTCGAAACGTTGTAATAAATATGGCGACAAAGATGAGGACAATAGTCCGAATAATGTAAATAGTGTATATAATACTTCATCTCAGAAATATAAACAGATGTCCAGTTCGATATTCCAACCACCTGAAGAAGGCCGGAGCGTACAACGGCCGAAACTTTGTAATAAATATGTCGACAAAGATGAGGACAATAGTCCGAATAATGTAAATAGTGTACATAATACCTCCTCAGAAATATAAACAGATGTTCAGTTCGACATTCCAACCACCTGAAGAAGGCCGGGACGTACAACGGCCGAAACGTTGAAATAAATATTGCGACAAAGATGAGGACAATAGTCCAAATAATGTAAATATTGTATATAATACCTCATCTCAGAAATATAGACAGATACCAAAATGACTGCCATTTACTTACTGAATATAGTTTCACGCACGGGGAGAGTGTTCTTCTATGTTCCACGACCATTCAGGGCGTGGGCTATCATGGCTCTCCGCAACTTCCTATCTTTTGTAGCTCTCAATAAATTTTGTTTTTTTTTCGCCATCTCTCCCAATCCCTGTTCTGCTAACCATTTAGGCATGCTCGTTATATAGGTTACGGGGTGCTTACATCTGTCTCCCACTTGCCTTGAATATGTCTTGTCAGTGATAAATTATCGAAGACCTCTTTCCTTATTATGCGCTGAGAAATTTCAACTGTCTCTTTCTGATGTTAAATGTAAATGCCCTTTTTTTATCCATTTTCTCTAAAACTTCTTCATTGTTCCAAGATATGTTCAGTATCCATCTGTATTACCACATATTTGTTGCCTCTTGTCTCTTCTTCATCTGTGATGAAATTGTGAAGTATTCACTGATATAAATGTTATGTTCTCTTTTCTTTTTTTCTGATGAGATTTTTCTGTTTCTTGATTAGTTTTTAGCTTTGAATCCGGTGTTATATTGAGATTTATTTTATATTAAAATAAATTGTGGCACGTGGCCGAAAAGGGGGAGGTTTTAAGGCTGGTCATCACTAACTATCTTATACCTAGCTAATCCGATTCACGACCCATTCACTCATTACAAATTGCGCATTCACCACAAAAACTCGTCCGTCACCAATCAATCCTCCATGCACCATAATATCGCACCCTCTCAAGGGGGACCTACAAAACGCACCCTATACCAAAAATATCTGATGATTATAAGTTTTATAATTACAAATTCATGAATGAATATAATGTGAGGGGAGGGAACGAAACCCAAAACAAACTAAATATGAACGTAAAGCAAACTAAACATAACTGATATTAATTTGCCCGTCCAACCCTCAAATTCTGCCCACTGGACAAAATCAAGAAGCTCTCTCGCTAAGGGAGTGGGAAAGGAGAAAATATATATAGACATGGGAAATGTAAAAGTTGACCCAGTCGAGATGAAAAGAGGGCAAAAACAAACTGGGGTGGTTAGGAATCTCAACTTGGATCATAACAAAAGATGCAGCAGCGAGCAGGCCAGGAACAGAACTCACTCACATTAACTAGGTACGAAAAGCTTGTCTAACCTAACCAAGGGGATGGCTCCACAGGAAATCAACCCGATGTGACGTAGGTTGACCTAAAAGAGAAAATCAAAGCTAGTCCCTTTCAAACGAACCAAGCTCGCCTCTTTCACCCACCTTTCGCTGAAGACTGTCGAATGCAAGCGTTTTCTATCAGTTCTAATCTTCATCTTGAGCTGATGCTCAAAGAATCAGATCAGATTCTGATGAGAAAGACGGCTGCCTTGCAAGACTTCCTCCATTCGCGTCGTCCAAATCACCATTCGGGCCGTGGCCAACAGCGTCAGAAACACCATTCGTTTCACTCCAGAATACGGAGGCAAGACATTGCCACACACGTATGCGCGATCAATGAGCACGAGCTTTTCGGGAGCGAGACCAGCCGTCAACTCGCCGACAGGTTTCCATAAGGGGCGGACCTGGGAACAATGTTAGAAGGCGTGCGAAGCCGTTTCTTCTAAGCCAAGGTCACACCGTTCACAGTCTGTCAAATCCACCAAGCCCCATATGAAGGCCTTGTCATTGAGAGGCAGCCGATTCCGAGCCAATCGCCAGGTAAGCGAAAACTCAAGGTTACTGAGGTAATCCGCCGCTGGCACCCAAGACCAGAAAGAGATGCTCGAAATAAATATGAAAATATGCGTTCTCCGAAGAGAATCGAGCAGATATGAATGTACGAAAGAAAATCATGGAGAATTGTGGTTTAAAAACATTAAAATCGACTTTGTGACGAAATCGGTAAAAACACGTCAGGCGATATGACGGTTCCGTCTAGGATACAGGTTGAATTCCATTCGGAGAACGCATATGATCTATAATAATTTCCTGGGCATTCAGGCCGGTAAATGTTGTTGATACTGTTTATTATAAACAAAGCATTTACTTAAATATTTGTATCTATAAAAAGAACGTGCAAACATAAAAAATATCTTTAAAATAATTGTCGGTCTTTGTCCATTTTATAATATATATATATATATATATATATATATATATATATATTTATGAATCACGCGGAATGGATACTGTTACATGGTCAGTAGATCGCTCGAAGCATGAAAGGACAGTCACCAAGAAGTGTTAACTAATATATCCATATTGTCTCTTTAAATGCACTATATTCTATACTATCACTTTGCTTCAACAAACATAGCAAATCTTAAGTAATATATATATATATATATATATATATATATATATATATATATATATAAGGATATTTCACACCTCTTATACCCTTGCTACTGTCTGTTGCACTCAAGCAACCTTGGGCCTACTAAAGAGGTAACAGTAAAAAAAAAAAAAGATTATGAATTTGTAGCATAAATAATTTTTTTAGAATTCATCCGCCAAGAAGAAAGAAGAAAAATGAACGAAAATAGGCAACTAAATATTTTGATCCACAACAAATAATTGTTGAAATAAATTGATAAGAATTTGTTCATCTGTCATAGAGGAAGAAAATGTGTAACTACCTACACCGAGGCTTCAACGTGACACTTTGGCCTTATGAATATATGTTTTCTGCCAGGTGTCAGGCTACTGACTGAGGTGATTATTGAGTGACTATTGAGTGGAACTATCCAGTCGAACTAGAGTGAATTATTGTGCGTCGATAATTTGGGTTTTGATTTAGTATTTACCGGACGTTAAGACGAGACGCGCTAACAAGGTATTCACTGTAATGGTTAATTATGTTTCGTTGACTTTTACTTCTTTGTTCTTGTTAAGTATTTATTCGCAGTTGTAATTAAATATTGTTTAACTTAACATTGAAAAGTTGAGTTATACAAAATTATTTAACGGCCACCGTATGTCACAAAATTATCAAAAAAAGGGAGTTGTGAAGAGACATAATCGACAACGTTCTGAAAGGATATGTCCTTTCAGAACGTTGTCGATTATGTTGACGGGAAAAGTAATTTGAAGAATCAGTAAAAAAAAATGTCAAAGATAAATTTAAATTCATCCCATGTCTTATTTATTTGTTAGGTTGACATACTATTCCCTCTTTATTACATTTCGGATGACAATACGAGTTACATGGAGATTTCCGTCTTCTCTCCAAGCAGCGCGCTACAGGTTGTATTAGATTACATGTTGCCATCAGCAAAGATACTCCCTGACCTGACTGAATGTAAGCAGTCACTCTAATCTGCTATAAAAAACAGTTTTCGCTTTTAGAGACACCAATTCTTGCTTTTCACACCAGTCTTCTGTCCCCTTAACTGTTGCATTAAAGAGCCCACTGCAGGAAAAAGAAGAATGAATCCGTTCCATCTTCAAAGGCATTAGTATGAAACTAATACCAAATATCTCAGCAAATATCAAAATTTACTTTACCAGTTTTATTTTGACCGTAGCATTAAGCCCCTCCCCCGCAAATCTGCATCTAGGGAGCGAGATTACACATGAAATAAAAATAAAATAAAGAAGTATGTTACATCAGTAGTTAAAAAAAATTAAATACAACAAAATTGTAGCGGAGTTATCACTCTGTGTGAAATAATTATAAACCCATAGCAGTTATAAATACAAAAATACTTGTAAAATCAGAAACAGTAAGACGTGTAAAAAAACAAAATGAGTATTATTTATTATCTGGTTGTTATGTGGAGTCGGACACACGATAGATCGTAACCCAAACCCTAACCCTAATCCTGAGTAAAAGTGTATATTTGGGGTAAAATCTAGATAAAATATAGGTTTGAATCCGACACAATGATAAGATAAAGAATAAGTAAATTGTATACAGTTTATATATATTTACATTTTTAGGCATTTAAAACAACATGCCTGTCCGCACTCACAATTCCGTAAAATACTTGTCGAAAACACAATTATACTTCGACATGAAAACAATAGACAAAAACTAAAAATCCTTGAAGTACTATACATCAAACAGTTGAAACACAATCTAAACAAAATCAATTATGGCATCTCTACAAATATTCTTAAATGTCTATAATTGGTAACAGAAGCCATTGGTTTCTATCAACGGCTTCCCATACATCTCCAATTCACTCTCATGTGTTCATATGTGACGTCATGAGATGCGGTGCGATTTTAGCTTCTAGCGTCTTATAGGCGCGTGTTTATCGTTGCTTAGAAATCATCTATGTAAACAATCACTGTCTTGTCCGTATATTGTTTAATATGTTGTAATTGACATCTTTGATAATGGCTTATGTAAGCCGAAAGCTTAGATTGTATTAAAAAAAATATGGATCAATATTGTGAATTTCTTTCTTCGTTCAACGATAATGTTATTAAACTTATCAGACGTTACGAAAATTTTTTACATAAAATAGACAACATTTGTCTATATTATTTAATGAAACATGCATGAATGAAAAGATGCTGCCTAAATACACACAATATATATATATGTATATATATATGTGTGTGTGTGTGTGTGTGTGTGTGTGTGTGTGTGTGTGTGTGAAATAAATAAAAGCTAATAAGCCAGATATTACTTACCTAGGTTTCATCAAATGGGGTCAACAGGGTGAACATGGGATCATCAGCCAGTTCACACTGATGATCTCATGAGGTGGTACCTCGGTGCTAGTACCTGGCCCATTAAGAATTATTTATTGTACTTTTGCTTTTTTTCTTTCTTTTTTTTTACTTTTGTTTTTAGTGTATTGAACACTCTTCGTTTTAACTTATTGCTCGTTGTTTACTTTTCTTCTTTGTACCAAAGGTTTAAGGTACTGGATGATTTCTTTCGGCCTTTTCGGGGTTTTTGGTGCTGTTTTTTTGCATTTGCCCTCGGATGCCAATTTATTTGAAAATTGTGCTATCCAGCTTTTTTCACCGAACTAAATCACATTATATATATATATATATATATATATATATATATATATATATATGTGTGTGTGTGTGTGTGTGTGTGTGTGTGTGTGTGTGTGTGTGGTTATTGTCCAGATAATTTAGTTGGAAACTAAAAGGAAGTGTCTTGAGTTTCTTAATTTGAATTTGAGATATGAGTGTTAAAAAACAAATGTTACCGTTGTAGCCTGTAAATTAAAGGAGCGGAAATTTTGGTCGACCCACGTGTTGACTGCCTTTCCGATTGTTTGGGTGTCACGTATTTTCGTGTGTAGAGAAAAATAACGAGGTCGCTTCAAATTGGTTTAGAAACCATAAATTAATGATAATTATAAAAGCTATAAATACTTTATCTTATATATTTCTGACAGTATAAATGGCTTTATTTATTTATTTTTGTATGGACACAACAGAGTGAACGTATCATTAATTTTTATATTGACACGACAAAATGATCGTATCATTAATTTTATATGGACAGGAGAAAATGACGGTATCATTAATTTTTATATGGACAAGACCAAATGACGGTATCATTAATTTTCATATGGACACGACCAAATGACCGTATCATTAATTTTTATATGGACACGATCAAATGACAGTATCATTAATTTTTATGTGGACACGACAAAATGACGCTACCATTAATTTTTATATGGACATGACAAAATGACGGTATCATTAATTTTTATATGGACACGACCAAATGAGGATATCATTGATTTTTATATGGACAGGACAAAATGACAATACCATTAATTTTATATGGACACGAGAAAGTGGCAGTATATTAATTTTTTATATGGACGCGACAAAGTGACAGTATCATTAATTTTATATGGACGCGACAAAATGTCAGTATCATTAATTTTTATATATACACGACAAAATGACAATAGCATTAATTTTTTAATTTACGTAGCAAAGTGACAGTATCATTAATTTTTTTATATGGACACGATAAAGGTATCTGAAACCATTATTGTACGAAATTATATAACCTGACTTTAATATTTGTATTAATCTGACGGCAAAATAATTATTAGAAAAGAAAATGCACAATTGCTCGTACAAGAATCCACTTCTCTGTCAACCAGCACAAGCGACTAAACAAGTATGTTTTACAAGATAATAGATTCTCGAGAAATGAGATACATTTTTTCGTCGAAAGTTAATCTGGTTTTGAAATTTCATTATATTATTGTTTATATTCATTATGAAAAGGTAAAAGGCAAATGAAATAAGAGGAAATATATTAGCTTCAGGTTAATTTGTAAGAGAATTCATAACTCGATACAATGCTAACTGTAGAGAATTTATCACACCTGCCTGACATAGCGTGTTCAATTCGAATGGTTGTTTATGAGGGATTTCTACATCTTTTCCAGGCCTTCCAGTGACAAGCGAGGCCCAAGTAGGATATGCAGGAATATGGGCATCAACTGCAGATGGTCTGCGAGTTGGCATAGCGCATACCTAACCTAGATCATGTCAGAATAGACATTGCACTTAGAGAAGCCATGTGCAATTCTTGGCGTTCGATTCCAGCATCACATAATATGCCAAACGGTATCGGTGATGCACGCGTAAGAAAGAGTATATACGCATGGCATCTCTTTCTATCTCTCTTTGTCTCTCTCTCTCTTTCTCTCTCTCACTATCTCTCTCTCTCTATCTCTATCTCTCTATATATATACACACATACATGCATATATATCATGCATATATATACATATCATTCATGTATATGTGTGTGTATATATATATATTCATTATATATATATATATATATATATATATATATATATATATATATATATATATATATAATAAAAAAAGGCTTAAACACTAATAGTAAGAAAACAGAAAAAAACAACTCCGGAAATAAAAACAGAATTTAGAGAGAGTGTAGGTATGAGGAGGAGGGAAATCAAACCTTAACAGAGAGAATTTTAGGAGAGGTGGGTGGAAGGGGTTTAAGTAAGAGAAAAATGAATGTTGTCGGATCTCTACTGCATAAAGATACATTTCCGGAGGTGTTTTTTCTGTTTTCTTTTTGAATTTGTAGGTCTGATGAATTGGATCGTATTTACGATTCCAATGGAATAAATAACGACCATGGAATATTAGTGTTTAAGCCTTTTTATTATATCCTTACTCTGTCCTGGATATTGAGTTCTACCTGGATTCTTCCTCTTGGAATTTTTATTAAAAAATATACATGTATGGGTATTTATATATTTTGCATATGTATGTATATTTACCACTAATATCATCTATCTATCTATCTATCTATCTATCTATCTATCTATCTATATATATATATATATATATATATATAGATAGATAGATAGATAGATAGATAGATATATATATAGACGCATATATCGAATTAATCTATAAATACGCATGATATATATATATATATATACGCATGATATATATATATATATATATATATATATATATATATATATATATATATATATATATATATATATATATATATATATATATATATATCGCATATCGAACTAATATATATATATATATATATATATATATATATATATATATATATATATATATATATATTATCCTTAACCGATAGCACGTTCCAGAATCTTCAGGTGTTGAGTATAGACTGACCGTTACGTAAATTTTAGAAATATCTTATTATCACAATGTTGGTGCAGATATATATTATACTGGGATTACAGTTTTTTATATTAAGATTAAAAAATATATTTGACATTTTAAATAAACAGGATTTTATATTATATATATATATTATATAGTTACCTCCACGAATTAGGTGTACGTAAGATTTAAAACGAATTTTTTTAAAATGAAAAACTTTTTTGGAGCTTTCAATGAATTCTAATGGATTAAATTTATTTTATCGGTAAGGAAAATAATTTGATGCATTTCAGACAGAAATTATATTTATTGAAATAGACATGCATTTTCTTTCGGTAAAATCGATAACGTCAGCCATTCTTTCGACTTTAGTTAGAAAACTTAATTTTTCCGATTTAAAAATCTTGCAAAAATAACATATATATTTCTGAAACGTTATTTGAGGATAATTGGCAAATTGAAAGTTAAATGAATCTGATTTGCAACAAATATTACTTATAGCATAAAATGTTGTATCCAAGCTTTTAATAAGCAGTCTTGTTTTTCTGTCATGTTAAACAATTTATTGACGTGGATTGACCGCCGAACATGTTCATAATTAAGTATGGTGTAGCAGACGACAAATTCCATTCGGGTTTTGTCTTTTTTTCCGACAAGATGGGACAACCCATGAAACACACTTTTAAGAATAGATTTATCAATTTGTACATCCATACTTCAGGAATACTGTGTCTATAAACATATATGAAAAAAAAAATCAAAATTCTTTTAAAATAGTCCGGGTCTTCAAAATGTAAGAATCTTTGAAATATATGATTAGTAAATATAGTTTTATTCAATAACAATATACCCTAAGAATTATCTCATTGCAATTGAAGTTTAAAAGATTCAATATTTTCTGATAAAAATTTCAAAAATAATTCCATTCGTTTGTGAATACCTCCTGAAAATTTCATTAAAATTTGACTATTTGATTTTTTCAAGAAATTTCACAGATTAATGTGTCTGGGTTATAAGGCAAGATAATAATTTGTCGAGGTTTAATAGAGAGATGGCCGAAATCTTCCTCTGGCAAAATAGTCTATTCCGCATATGGGGTAATTTTGGATTTTACTGTTTATTTCAAACAAGGAAGATTTAATTAATTTTTCATGATGTTTTTCCGTATCCTTACATTTTTCTTTTTTTGCAGAAGTAAGGAAGCACAAAAATTTTCTATAATTTACAATAACCCTTAAGAAAAATATGGTCGAAAACACTAGAATTTTATATAAATCACATTATCAGACACATCTCGCTATTAGAAAGGTCCTGTATATCAAACATTTCTCTCCGACTATCAACCTCACATTAAACACGAGTAAAAATTAATAGCACCAAAGACAATACACTCTTGGAAAGTGGCAGAATGCGCTTGGGACAATAAAAATTCTGAAATAATTTTGTACTCCCTTACTTCTACAAAACGGAAAGACGTAAGAATGCTACAAAAAAACAAAAAAACAAAGAAAAACTTTATACACACGAACACACACACACGCGCACACACACACAATTTTTAAAAGAATTTCGATTTGTTTTCATATATGTAGAATGTGTAGGAGGCAGTTTTACTCACCAGAATCCGTTTTGCCGATTTGTAAGTTTGCACGTTGCATATTGCAGAAATACAACTGATTTGAGAAATATTAAAAACAAAATAGCAGAAAATTTAATAAAAAAAAATATGATTGAATTTTGTATTTGAATAATACATTTCAGATGCATCAAGGATGGTCTTCAGTTAAGCACTGTTTTCATCGCCGATTTCGGGTTTCGCATTATATCATCGCAAACAGCAACCCAGACCTGAATCCAAAAGGGTCAGGCTGCCTCCTTGATAGCGTCGTGCTATTGCAAAAACAAAAAACAAAAAAGATCAGATATAGTAATGAGTCCGACTGTTCTTATTGACATACATCACTCAATATCAGCCAATGAAATAAAGGCTTTTCACCCTTCCCTTCTATATAGTCTTGTCTTTTTGCGTCATCCGGTTTTGATTCGCGCTATTTACCCGGAATTCATAACGAGGTTAGCTGGACGTCACTCAACATCAGCCAATTAAATAAAGGCTTTTCACCATTTCTTCTTATATAGTCTTTTCGTTTTGCTTCATCCGGTTTTTTTCTAGTTATTTACCCGGAATTCATAGTGAGGTAAGCTGGACGTCAGTCAACATCAGCCAATGAAATAAAGGCTTTTCATCCTTCCCTCCTATCTTTTTGCTTCATCCGGTTTTGATTCGAGTTTTTTGCCGGAATTCATAACGAGGTAAGCTGGACTAGTTCTTGCATAGTTTAATCCAATGTTTTTAAGTTTTAAATGCTAATTCGAATTGAATGACTGTATGTACCAAATAGCAGAAGCTTATATTTGTCATTAGGAGAGAATGAGCTCCATCTCTTGTCCTGCTTCTTTTTCTTAAACTTCACGTAACCCATGACACTGACGTGTGGCAGCAACTCGTGTTTCAACTGGTTTACTGCCTGTCGATTACTTCGGGGATCATTTCTCTAGTTTGCTTTCTTCATTTCTTTGGAACCAGTTGAAATGAGTGGCCATTCCTACTTCGATATACTTTAGGATTAAGCTCACTACTCTCTGCTTGATCCCAATGAATCCTACCTACCTCCCCACCCATGTATTTTCTGCAGACAACCTCAATATAGAAATGTTAAACCTGCCATATCGCGCCTTTGCAAAATCCCACAATATTTTCACACTGTACATTTTTCCAAATGAAAGAAGATTGTTTGCTGAGACATTAGGTTTATAATAACCAGAAATTCATGCGCAGATGTCCTCAAGGACGCATGGCACAGTGGATAAAGGCGTGTTTTAGATCCAGTGACAGGACCCAAAGATTGTGAGTTCAATACCGGGTTAAGCCAATGGAGAACTTTCAGGAGGAAATCAACAGGAGATAACTGATAAATGACATCCATTAAAAAATGGCAAGTGGAACTAGAACAATCTACCACAGTGAGCGATATAAAGGGTTAAGTTCGACATTCCAACTAACTGAAGAAGGCCGGAGCGTACAACGGCCGAAACGTTGTAATAAATATGGCGACAAAGATGCGGACAATAGTGCGAATAATGTAAATAATGTACATCATACCTCATCTCAAAAATATAGACAGATACTGAAGAAGAATCTTTCTTTTCAAATGTGAGTTCAACCAAATGAATAAGATTTCTCTCGGCTCATTAGGTTACCAGATCTGAACTAATATTTAAAATTGAAGGTGCATTAGTATTGATAAGTGCTTCAGTTTGATAGATGCATTATTGATAAGTGCATTAATATTGATAGGTGCTACGGCATTGATAGGTGATTAGGTATTTATAGGTGCTTAAGTATTGATATGTGTTTCAGTATTGATAGGTGATTCCGAAATTGATAGGATCATGAGTATTGATAGGTGATTCGGTATTGATTTGCGCTTTAGTATTGATTCGGAAATTGATAGGATCATTAGTATTGATAAGTGCTTCGGTATTGATATGAGCTTCACCATTGATATGGGCTTACTTGCTAAACTCTTGTTCGAACCATCTTTATTATGACATTATTTTCGTTTTGAGTCACAGTTGCTCTCCAATTTAATTGTTGTTATTGTAGAATGTCCTCAAGGGGTGTATTTCTGTTATTTGGTACATTTATTTGTTAGTGATTCTGTAGCGCCAGTCCATATAATAAGAAGCAGAGGGATGTTCATCGCTAAGCTATACAGACTTCATTCTCTCGAAGCATTGATCTGTGAAAGAGGTTATATACAGCAGACAGTTTAGGTATTTCTGAGGCTGCCTCGCGCCGTAAATGATATTCATATGAAAGTTTCCATTTGACGGGGTTATTTCAAAACATGACTAGAGATTTTCGGTTAATGTTTTGGTTTAGTATCATTTTCCGGCGTTGAAGGTACCCCAGAAGGTCTTATGTTTAATTCTTTTATCCATTATAATAAAATAGTTGTTAGTGATTCATACTACGATTGACACAGGAATCTGTATTCCATGGTGACACACATGTTCTCAATTCCGTAAGATCTTCAAAGCAATTACCACTATTCCTTCAGCAACCTCTATATAGAACGCGCTGTGTATATAGGTCAGTGGGGGATTGAACTTGCATGTATTATGCTACCACATTCGTGAACCTTCGTTTTAACCTTCGAAGTCATAGTACCTTGGGACAATCCTGAAACAAAAACAAGGAAAATTAAAAAAACAAACACCCGAATTAAACATATTAATTAGTGGTAATAACTGAAACAATGGTGACATTAGAATATAAATATATTAAATATACATGTTTACAACGTAAATATTTGGTGCGTAAAAAAAATCAGTTTTTCATCATTCGGAGTACAAGGTGTTATTTTATCTTTAGATATCGCCTTTCGAATCCTGTGAATACTTATATGCGGGTTGAAATATTTACAAATTAAATAATATTTATACAGATATAAATTGGGAAAATATGCTATAATTAGCAAAATGCACATCTCTTTAGCTACATAATGTCAGATTAACATATTGGTATGCACATATACCTATTTATTTAAATACATTTAGTGTATAGCTGTCCACTAGTATTCCACGATACCCGTCTGCTAGGGCGGCTAGCCAATCCCTATTAAAGGCGCACTAGTGTTTATTCAAAACCCACAGAGCCGACCTGTGTTTATACTGCAACCATTCTGAGAAGACCGTAATTACAGTTAATGGGAAAGAGCGTGTTATCTAGAGTGACCAACAGTTTGAAAAAGGCAAGCGCGCTCAGGCCCTCGGACACGATGCCTTGTGACTTTCACTCGCAAGGCTTGGGTCAAAACGTGGTATGGTTTTCAGACACGTTCCAAAGATACCACACGCTGGTATCGACCCCTCCAGTCCGATAACATCAGACAAATCATGCCTGACAAATCGTCCATGGTGAGATTCGAACCCGGGTCTCAGGGTCAAAATGCAAACTTTCTAGACACGATGCCATAATTTAAACACGTACACCCAGTATAAATATACAGTGTAATAAATAAACGGAGCGTCTACTCAAATATGAGTATCCAATACAAATGACCTTTATATATATATATATATATAAATAATTATATTTATGCTCTACTTTTGTATCGAGCACTATTTTTTAAAAATAATAACTAAAATACTAAGGGACTTTGGATTATTTACCTAACCAGTTCCTTCCTATTTTCTATATATTTTCACACACACACACACACACACACACACACACACATATATATATATATATATATATATATATATATATATATATATATTGAGGAGGCACAGTGGAGTAATGGATAGCGGCTTGGATTGAGGAATCTGAGAGTGGAGTCGAATCCATTACATTCAGTTACCTGCTAATACACTTGGGAAAGGTGTGCATGCTCTACTTCTCCCTCCAGCTATGGGTAAATATCAGGACAGACTGGGTTCTATAGCCTTGGATGGCAACTGGTCTAGGAGAAAGACAACTCTGAATTCAAAACCTGCGGAGGGTCGTTTGGGGACCTTGTGGCACGTAGTGCACCAGGTCTTTATATCCGGCCCTTCAAAAAGTGTGGATGGTTCTACATGAAGCCTTCATCACTATAATCAATTTCCATGGGCTGTTGTCGGACTGTAGGTTTCCTGGCAGCTGATCTGCATGTATATGTGTGTTTTTCTGTTGTTTTATAGAAAACTATGGGTAAAATTTGGCATCATAAACATAATTTGTTACTAGGTATGAAAAGTAAATATCCCCTACAGATTATCTGACAAATTGAAGAGTAGTATGAAAATCTTGCTGAGCGCCACTTACCTTAACGCCAGGTGGTTGTAAAATTGATTTTCTGATAAATTTCATCTTTAGTGAATACATATGGCTTTTTCTTCAAGAGATTCTCTCAAAATGCAGTGTAAATAACTGATGGCTGCAGTACTCTTCCTCCAATTTTCCTTGGTTGGAGGAAGAATAGAGGAGGGTAATTCTATCTCCATTTATTTAAGGCAGGTATCACGCTTCGTTTGTTTTTTAATGACGTGGTTTTATCAGCAACATTGTTTGTAGTATTGGCTAAGGCTTAAATCTGACACATTTATTTCTAAGACGGGCATTTATATATATATATATATATATATATATATATATATATATATATATGCTTGTTTCATTAAAAACGATAGAAAAGGTACTACGGTTGAGCTTTTTATTTAATTTTTCTTGTGTTCTGACAAAGCCACAATGTGCTAACCGTATTCGGAAATTAAAAACATCACTACCACACACTGAACATACACAGAACGCACACACTCTACTAAGCTGATAATCGAATCATCCTTGATAATGGCTAAAGGTATAGCCGAAAGCGCTCGAAAATACAGAACATTCGGACACCCTTTGTCCAGAAAAGAAATCTCTTGTCAGAACACAAGAAAAATTAAATAAAAAGCTCAACCGTAGTACCTTGTCTGTCGTTTTGAATGAAACATGCATAAAGGAAGGATTGCTGCCTAAATATACAAATATATATATATATATATATATATATATATATATATATATATATATATATATATATATATATATATATATATGTAAAAGTGTCGTTTTTTATTTATAAATCCGATAGATTTATTAAATATTGTTTTCACTCTAATTAGGGCCCGATTTATTAATAGATGACTATATTTATTTATTTATTATCGTCTAACGGCCTGAATATTCGAGAAATCTTATTAAAGCCGACATATGTTTCTCGAATATTCAGGTTGATAGACGAAAATAAATAAATATACTATAAATAAGCAGGACATCTACTCAGATACGATTATCCAATAAACATTAATTAATATTTATAATAAAATTATTATTATTACACACACACACAGACACATACATATATACACACACAGAAACAGGCACACACATACATACATATATATATATATATATATATATATATATATATATATATATATATATATATATATATATATATATATGTACATTTCATTGAATACTACAGTGATTACATTTAGTTTTTTTATTAATTTCTCATGCGATGTAATATTTTTTTTCTTTTCTGATGATGAATGATATGAAAACTGTCCGAATGTTCTTTTTATCCGAGCGCTTTCGGCTATACATTTAGCCATTTTCAAGGATTAAATATTTTAACTGTTAAATAAGAAATAGTTTGTTGCATGTATGTTTTATAAAATGTTTTCATTTTTCAAATTATATAAAAACAGATATCTTGACTGTGTTTTGAAAAATGAAAACATTTTATAAAACATACAGACGTCTTTAAAAAAAAACAAGTAAATATATATATATATATATATATATATATATATACATTGGTGAAAGTAAGTTTAAAACCGATGGTTAAAGTTTTATTAAACTATTTCAGAATGTTTCTAATAAAACAATATAAATTAATTTTATTGTGTACGTTTTATGCAGAATTTATTTCTCTTTAGAATAATATAAAAATTGTATATTTTTGTACAACTTGAAAAATTTTAATACTGGATTAATTTAAATTATTCAATTTGTCGGCAAATAAGTTTAAGTCCGCATGGATATTATGGAAATTGTTTTCCATGAATACAAATTTTCTACTTTACAAATTCACACACACACACACACACACACACACACACACACACACATATATATATATATATATATATACATTATCATTAGAACCCCGCATATACAAAAAATAGGGTATATTTACAAAGATTCATTATACAGACCGACGCTGCTTGACAAGTTAAATGTAGCTGAAGTCTGCTTAACCAATGAAAATTAAACAAAGACAAAAAAAACACACAAAAATGTGATTCTTTTTATCGCAATCTATGATGAAGCTTTAATAAAGGTGAAAGATGCCATATTCTTAAACGATTTCCATTTGTTTTTTTATGCTATCATTAACATACACACACACACACATGCACACACACATACACACACATTTATATATATATATATATATATATATATATATATATATATATATATATATATATAAAGAAAAAGGATCATGCATGTGTATGTGCATGATTGTGTATGTGAATGATAGGAGAAAGAACAAATAGAAATCGTTTATGAATATGACATGTTCCCCTTTTATTAAAGCTTCATCATAGAATGAGATAAAAAGAATCACATTTTTTTTTTATTTTCATTTGTTAAGCAGATTTCAGCTATATTTGACCTGTCAAGCAGTGTCGGACTGTATGATGCATCTTTGTAAATGTACCCTAATTTATGTATTAAATAATATATATACATACATACACACTGTGGCACCCTGCATTATTAGAAAACTGAAAAGAGATATTCATAAAAATATGATTTATTTTTATTCGGTTTGTTAACCAGTTGATAGTTATTTAGAGACGAAGAATAATTGAGTTTTGAGAATAATTCTCTAATTAATTTAGGCGATCCGAAAGAAAGAAAAAGGAAAGAAAAAAAAAAAGAAATAATAAAAAGAAAGAGAAAGAGAAATAGATAGTACAAAACCCGGTCATAAGCAAAACACGCGTCAAAAGATATCCAGGTCAAAGTACCTGACCGAAATCCACGGAAAATAGAAATTGTTATATTTGGTTGAAGGAATAGAGTTTAGAAATAATGATACGAGACGGGGTACTGAGCGTATAGGCACACGCGCGATTGATGCATAACAGATGTCGGTCAAGCACCTGACCTACTTTCGTGTCCGCGGAGTATGGGAGTTTATTATCAATTTGGTTGAAGCAATAAGATTTTAAGGACAATGGAAAAAAAATATTAATAGGTAACGAACGAAAAGGGGTGTCATTGAGATGATAAGTGACCGCTGGGAAATGTATACGAAAACAAAACATTGGTACACGAACCCTGACCAGTTCTAGAGTTGAAGATAAGAACCACCCACGATGATGAGTGAAGAATATTTTCAATTTAGATAGTTAAGATTTTGTTAACAGGCCCGAGCAAAAGAAAGAGGTGAAATATTTGTTTTAGCTCGCGGAACACGCCGACAAGGTGGAAAAATTCTTTCTTTAGGTCGCATCTAATTAGCGGGGGGCTGTTTTGACAAATACCACGTATACGAAAAAGACAATTTAAATTTTGTTTTTTGGCAAGGTGTTTCTTCCCCAGAACAAAGCCACGGATTGTAAACGCCCGATTGGAGACGTCACGAAGGAAGGAGGGAAGATACCGACCAGAGTCTCATTAGCCGAGGGCCGTCACATGATACATGAGGGAGGAGGAGAGACGCCCGACCTGGGTCTCATTGGCCGAGAGCGGTCACGTGATGTGCGAGGGAGGAGGAAAGACGCTCGACCAGGGCCCCATTGGTCGAGAGCGGTCACCTGACATACGAGAGACCAGGGGAAGCGGGTATGCGCCTCCCCCCCAGAGGCACTGTATGGAAGTAGGAGTGAAAGTAAGAGCGATAATGGGAAATCAGAAATAATGCGACTTTTGGAATTATCAAGAAAACCCTGGCGCCGACAGACCCACCCCAGTTTGTTACGGCGTCAATAAAAGCAGGACCCCAATCGACAGAAATCAGTTGCAGGGCGGACAGCGAGGGAGCTTGAACGCGGGCGGCGGGCCCGGTTCATTCGCCCCTTTGCGGGCAAGAGAATCCGGAGTGAAGAAATTCGTCCAGCCCAAGTCGAAGTGAAGAAAATTGCCCGAAAGCCTAAGAAGAGTTGGAGCTGCAGCCCGAAAGTCGAAGAGAAGTTAAAGTTGCAGGACGGACAGGCAGAGATGTTGCAGTTGGGGTTGGGTTTGCGCCTCAGACGAAGAAGAAGTTAACTTGCAGTTGCGCCTAGAAGAAGTTGAAATCAAACCAAGCCTAAGAATAGAAATTCGCCCAACTCAAGTCGAAGTGAATAAATTCGTCCACCCGAAGCAGAAGAGAAGAAATTAATTCGCGCACTGACGGCGAGGGAAATCAGCCGTGAACGACTGGTAGAGATCAGCGCCCAGTGTCGAAACCAAACCACACCCCGAAATGCAAATTTCTAGAGAACAAGCAACTCGAAGTCTTAAAGTTGTATGGTAGAAGCTTGGTGCCACAGTCCATAAAACGGGTCAGGAGGTAGGAACAATTTTGTGTAACGAACATTTAGATATAAAAGGTTGTTACCCTTTTTTTTCAATAATTTTTGACCTCGTGAGTTTTTCTTTTACTTGTGTGTTATCATCCCCGTTGAACCCAGCTGGCATACGGCCCCAATCCCTGTTTGATCCCGTCTGTCTACGATCTAATCACAACGTGGGTAGGCAGACCGGAGATCAGTGCAGTTACCCTAGTAACCAGGCGTTGGAAGCGAGTTGGGAACAGCGAGGCTGGTATTCATCTAACCAAAGGGTTAGAACGTCACACTTGGAGCAGCGAGGAGCGAACAGCTGACGCCGCGGCAAAGACGTCACAACTGGTGCTGACCGTGACCAGGATATCAGGGCCTGGAGAGCACGTGACGTCACAACTAGTGCCGCGAACGAGATCGAACGACACAGTCGACGCTGCGACCAGGGGAGACGTCACACACACACACACACACACACACACACACACACACACACACACACATATATATATATATATATATATATATATATATATGATGTGTCAATAATCTAAACATATTGTGTTTATTTTTAATTTAATCCTCTCAAATTCACGGTGCTGTTAATTCTTAGTGCTGTTAAAAAACTGAGTAAGAAAGCCGTCGTAGTTTTGGTTATTTTTTAAATTTTTTTCTCAAGTCCTTTCAATCTCATCCAAGATCATATTCAGGGATGAATTGCTAAGCGGAAAATTAATGTTATTGAAAACTGTGAATTTTTAGGAAAGGCGCATGAAACACGCTTCCTTATAGTCGATTTAAGAATATGTAAGGGAGGTAACCTAGTTTATTTTTTATTGTTAACGTTTTTAAATTACTCGTATTTTTTTTTATTTGTTTTCAATTTGATCATCCGTAATCATTGTTTTATATATTTGTAAAACATTATTGAAATACTCATAATTAATTTTAGTTAGTGTTGATTTCATTTTTTTTTTATTTAGAGCGCTTCGAGATTTTGAAGTTTTTTATTGTTTTTTTTTTAACTTTTATGGTGGAGTATACATTTATTGCGAAGTAATATTTATCTAAAATGTGAATGTCGACAGGAATATTCTTTAAATATTTTAATGTTCAGAGAAAATAATGGACTGCAAAAAGTCTTAACTAGAATGGATAATAGTTTAATATTAAAACCAAATATTGTATTTTTTTACAATAATGCTCACGCTATTCAGTGCATAAGAGACACTGGAGGTAGATGGCTACAGAGAAAGTGGCACAGTTTATGGGGTTATGTGGCAAAGATAACGGCTAACACTAGACTTGAACTTTTAGTGATCTTGGAAAAAATCTTAGTGTGGTAACAAACTCAGAACTTTTCTCAAAATTGCCGGGAGAGTAAGAGACCCATCCAAACAAAAAAAAAAAAAAATGCCATTAATCTTCAAATAAAATAAAGTATAAAATAAAAGTAAGGGGAAGTGAAGAAAGTAAATATATTTGGCAAAGTAATAAGTGGTCGAAGAGGAATGGCTAAATGAAATTACAAAACGAAATAGAATAAAAAAACAGAAAAGATTTAAATAGCAAGAAAGGAGAATAAGTATAAAAATATGTATACGGCAAGAAATAAGTATAAAAGAAAACTTTGAGTCTATAATGTTCCCTCTTGGAAATACGCAGCATTTCTTCGACTTCAATATCAACAACAGACTTTCTCACAAGGCAATGATATCAGTCGAGCGTATAAAATCAACAAGCAAATTCGCTGTTCGCAGAAATCATCAAATTCATACTTCGGTTCTTAACAATTAGGTTAAACCGTTTGCAATTCGACCTCTGTACATTGGCAGGGTTGTGGTTGCCCCTTTGGGTAAACTTCAGAGCAAGAAGATAGGAGATCGACGCGAGTCAAGAGGTTGTAGCAAGCAGGCGGAGATGTAAATAAGAACAGAGCACGCTCGGCTTATATTAAAGGTTGTCAACAAGAACGTGATGCTGTTTAGAGTGTGTCCGGTTTAGTAATCATTTTATTCACCTTTGGCCTTTTCTTGTACGCGTCTTATGTTCTCCATTTCGTAAGGGGCCGTGAGATTTAAATTTTATGCATCAGTTAAGAAGCAAGCTGTCAGCGTTCCGACAGTCGAACATGTCAGTGTTAAAAGAAACAGGAAAATTTTATATCAGGTCAGTCTGTGGTATCCTTCATTGTAAGGGAAATATTAAATGTTCTTCCTATTGTTTTCAGCTATTTTAATGTAGGGGCTTAATTGTGTTGTACATTTTTTTTAATCATTTAGCCTCAAGCAAGGCGATACTGTCAGTAACACGCAAGTGGGTTACTGGGAATGAAAAATAATGAGAATACTTTAATGAGGAGGAAGCACACTAATAGAACAGGTTTTAAGAAAGACAGGAGATTACAATAGATGTTTTAACTAAATCTTTGAAAATTGTATGTAGCAGGAAAACAAAAGACTGTAAGAGAGTTCCACTAGCGAGAAGTGTCAAAAAAGTAATTTTTAGAATAGAACTTAGTGGTATATCAAGCTTTTTCAACAGGAAAAAGTTGAGATATAGTCGATGAAATTCATACTGTCGTTTAAAAATTCGAAAAGCTCGCCAGAACAACTGTCACGAAACAACGGAGGGACGTCATACGAAGGCGGTGGGAAAATGACTGAAGTCGGGATGTCATGTTAGAACCAATAAAATTGTTTTTTTAAAATGAATCACTAGATATATAAGAGCACCAGACCAAATATGGCAGCAATATTTAATGCACTGACGAATGGTAGATTTATAAATGTCCAAGATGGATTTGGCGAGAAAAATTCTTTGGCACGACACATAGAATCAAATTTCCTAGCAGAAGAACTAGCAATTGATTCAATATTAACTCTCCACTTGATGCCAGTGGAAAATATGAGACCAAGAAGGCACAATGATTTTCTCATCTAGAGGTTAGCATCGACCTTCGATGGAAGCCATACATGTTTTCCTGTGATGGTTAAAGAATAGATATTTCGTTTTGAAAGGGTTTAATTTTATAAACCATTTCTTGTTCCAGTTAACAACTGATTAGAAGCAATTTTCGGAAGCATCTGCCAGTCTTACTTTATTAGATCTATCCAATTTGCTATTAGCACAGGAGTAGATAGTTGCGTCATCAGCATAAATATCTAGTATGTAACGGATTTCATCGCAAAGATTAGAAAAATAGAGATTCAATGATTTACCTTTGTGGGAGCATCGCAATAATGAGAAGCTAAAAATGTGTCCGTTCTATGTGAAATTCATTACATGATTTGTAAAGAACGATTTGATTAATCAAATATTTGGCCAAGAACACCCTATCCATAACTTGTGATGCAGCTCAGCCTTACAAAGCCTGTCGGACGCCTAGGAAATATCTAAAGCTAGAGCCCGAGACTCGTGGTTCCTATCTATCTGTTGATATTGAAGTCGAGAAATGCTGCGTATTCCAAGAAGGAATATTATAGTTTCAAAGTTTTCTTTTATACTTCTTTCTTGTATACATATTTTTATACTTACTTTTCTTTCTTGTGGTTTAAATCTGTTCTGTTTTTATTCTCTTTCGTCTTGTAATTTTCTTTACCCATTCCTCTTCGACCAATTATTACTTCGCCAAATTCAGAATAACTGTTAATATATCGGCGATTGACCATGCTACCCAAAATCTAAGTAAAATAGTGCATTCAAATCCCACATAGGAGATTCGACTGAAAAGCTCTTAGCCTGACCAAGATATTCTCATGGAATGTGACCAAATGTTTTTCAAAATAGTCCCCTTTGAACTTCACATACTTCTTCCATCGGTATTGCAGTTCTTGGATTCAATTGATGAAGAAGCATTCATCTTGTTATTCAAAAATCATTAATACAAAATATCAATGCTATACTCGTTTTCAGTCAAATGTTTTTCATGTTGGGGAACAGAGGATAGTGAGATGAGGCCAAATCAGAAGAATAGGAAGTGTGATCAACCATTTCAAATCACGCACATCATCCATTGAAACCAATAAATTGTGCTGAAGCATTTTGTTGATGAAACAAGACACTTATCTTTAGTTTTCCTGGGTTTTTGGTCTTGATACCCTTTCGTAACTGGCTCAGAGATTTGGCATAGTACTCTCCATTGATGGTGTGGCCTTTTTGATAATTGTCAACAAACAAAAATAATTTAAAAAAATGAAACCATCTGCTTCCATGCCGATGAAATAAACTTGGTTTTATTTGGAGCAGCAACGTTGATGCTCTCTTTGTCTCTGGTTCAAAGTGTTTAACCTAAAAAAGCAATGGTTATGGTTCAAGGAAACGAGCTCGGTCTGCTTCAAACAATGTCAGATGTCCACTTTTGATCAGGTTTCAGAAGACATATCGCCAAGCAAGCAGTTCTTTGTGCCGAATATTCTCAACTCTCTCAAGGGATTTGCAGATAGCATTAGCTATTTGATCTATAGTCAATCGCCTGCCATTCATCATCACATATAAAAACGTTCAATGTCTTCCTCACTGATGGCAGTAGCAGAACGTTCAGATTTAGGGTCATATTTAAGTCTCTTCCTTTTACATTCAGTTTCTAGCTTCTGCTACTGTTGATAAAATTGGAGCATTCCTAATTTAGTAACGATGTCAGCATGAATGTTCTTGTAGGCTAAATCCTTTGTAGGCAAATACTTGATAACACCACAATACCAAAGTTTTTTCCATTTTCAAGAGAATTTACTACTACTTACCGTTGACGTCTTTTTTGAACAGTCAAATTGTCAGTTTATCTAGAAGGAAATAATTCTGTTATTAATAATACGTTGAAATTAATACATGCAAAATTTCATAGATCTAGCGTCACTGCTTCAGCCTATGAATTTTTCAGCCCACCCTCATAGTTAAGTTTCTGTACATGGTTGATTTTGATATCTCCAATTTATAGGTAATATCTTGAGCTGTCCCTCTTGCTCTTGTGTATTTTTACAATTAATAGTTAGTCCTTTTCCCTTACCTTCCTTTAGTACCCTGTCTAGAAGTACCTACAGTTTTCTTCCTATGTTTGCTATTTCTTCAATATATATCTATATCTCTGAGATGAAGTATTATGATTACTTGCATTATTTACATTATTCAGACGTTTCAGTCGTTGTATGCTCCGGCCTTCTTATGTTTGCTATCAAGTAATAGGCTATAAGCAAGGAGGGAAGTGCGCTTTGATCCGGTGTCAGAACACGTGGTACCTATCGAGCAGAAACCTTTGTCATACCAAGTTCATTGTACAGAATATTCTCAACTCTCTCACGGAATATGCTAATAGTTTTAACTGCTTGATTAGTAGTCAATAGTTTTTGTCATCCATCACCATGTAGTGAATCCGATCAATGTTTTTCTTGGCCGTTGCAGGACGTCCAGACTTAGGGTCATTCTCTAATGTAGCAACCATGTCAGCATGAAGGCCTTGTAGGCTAAACCGTTTGTCTGCAAATACTTGATAACACCATGATGCCAAATTGTGTCCATTTTTAAGAGAACTCATTACTAGTTACTTCTGAACTCTCCTTTGAACAGTCTGATACAATTTTACGTGCGAAGAAAAGCATTTAATAATAAGAATAGTTAAAATGAATGCATGTAAGTTTTCCTAGCTCTAGCATCACTTCTTCATGGTCAACTTATAATCTCTTTATACAAAACTAAACTTTATGTGGGGTACACTTTGTGAGAGAATCTACAAAAAAGCAGGTGGCTTCTTCTAAGTCTTCTTGGTAATGAAAAAAGTTGATATGTTTTCTATATTTTTTGTATTTACCTTAAATATATATGTACAAAGTCTTCGCGTAATTATGTCTCTAGAATTCGAAGCAAACTATGAGTCCATGCCAAAGTTCCACTTGATATCATCTCATGGAATTAAAAGAAAGCGAAAAGAAGGCAATGTTAAGTATAAGAAGAAATAATTCAAGGTTGTCAGCAAAAGGGGACAAGAGAAATCAGGTACACGTTGGGGACATCAAAATCAAACAATTACAGAAATGTTTCTATTTGCGTGGTGTATTAACAGACGACAGAATTTGTGACACATATACAAAGACTAACAGAAATAGAAAATATTACCATACAGAAAGGAATCACGATGAGAAAACTTAGGTAAAGAAAGCAAAGGTTACTAGGATTACTTATATCATTCGGACTGTCATCCTCAACTTCATTGCCATATTCACAACGTTTCGGCCGTTGTTCGCCCTGACATTCTTCAGGGGATTGGAATTTTTCTTCAATATATATCTATATCTCTGAGATGAAGTATTATGATTGCTTGCATTATTTACATTATTCGGACTTTTATCCTCATCTTCATTGTCAGATTCACAACGTTTCGGCCGTTGTAAGCACCAGCCTTCTTCAGTTGACTGGAATTTCGAACCCAAACCTTTATTTCTTCTACCAGGGTAGGACACATGGCGTAGTTGATAAAGACGTTGGTTAGATCCAATGACTAGACACAAAGATTTGTGAGTTCAATACCAGTCCACAACAATGGTGAACCAAATCTCTGAGAGCTGAGTTAAAGGGAAATAACTGAGACATCCCGAATAGGTATGACACGTGGAACTAGAACAATCTACCCTTGTGGACGAAATAAAGGGTTCAGTTCGAAATTTCGAAATTTCAATCATCTGAAGAAGGCCGGATCTTACAACGGCCGAAACGTAAGTAATCTTTATACCTCATCTCATAAATATAGAGAGATAAAGAAAAAGTTATTACTGTATCTATATGGCAGATACTAAGTACTGATATATATTAGAGATGAGATAATACTGACAGATGCTTAGTTGGATTGAAAATCGTCGCTCGAAGGAAAGTTTAAGGAAAATGAGACCTAAAAAGATGCTTATAATTACGAATAGAAAGAGATAGACATTTCTCAGACGCATAATGAAGAAAGAGAGCTCAGAGAATTTAACACACCTCGAACACGCTGAAGGCATGATGTGTAGGATAAACAGCGAGTAACCGGCCTAATTAGTTTGCGTGAGATGTCAGAACAGGAGCAAATAATTATTTGTATAGTAAAAATATACAGAGAGAAACAAAATATAGAAAGATGTGGAGATTATGATTACCATATGTTTTAAAGCAACACAGCACATTAAATAATCAGAGTAATAGATGCGCGGATAGGATAACTTTATTCGGCGGGAAAACTGAAATGAGGGTGATGAGTTCGTTTCCGGTCGATCCATGTTGATTCACTACGCGCTATTAGCCCTGAAAAACATGAATCTATCTTACCCCCAGCTAGGAGTAAGAAAAATAACTGCAGACTAGCCTCACTTGCTTTGGGGTGGAAAACAGGCTAGCAGAAGGACAATTCAAAAGCGGCCTGAAAAAGAATGGGCTCCTTCAGAATATTAATCACCTAGAAACACGTTCGGTAGATGTGGTGTCCCCATGACGATAACAGATTACGCGACTCGTGACCTGTAAATGAACACTGAAAGAAAAAATTACTAAAAAATTAATGTATGAAACTTTTTGCCCCGGTTGATTAAAATAATGACCGTTAAAATTAGAAATTAATTCAAGACTGACGAATACACAAAAGTACGAGATAAACATGTACAGGACCAGACAACGTATTTGACAAGAGCGCAATGATCAGAAGATTCTACTGTGATTTTATATTATAGGCACAATATGATGAAGACCCACGGGGTTTTAAAAGGTTGCTTTAAACAACTACTTGTCTGTGACAGGCGACATTTATTCGGAATTGTATTTAAAAGGTTACCAGGAGGAATACTATTAACAGTAGAATATCATTCGTGGAATCATGGGAAGATGGCGATTTAAAAAGTCTAATGTATTTTACAGATAAATAGTTGATATAAAACCTCAATGTGATAAGTTTTCAAGTTCATGTACTAAACGATTATATATATATATATATATATATATATATATATATATATATATATATATATACGTTTGTTTCAGGGACTGTTTATTGGATGGGATAGTTTCGTATTTCTCTCTTGTACAATTGGGAGTTGTTGTAACCAAAATAAAACCACGGATCTGGAATTCTGCTAGGCCCTCCCCTGTTAGATTTATGGCGAAAAAACAAAATGTAATTCTTTCGCATTTTTTCTTATGTTTCACTTAAGAGAATTTAGTAAATACGTATATATCTTTCAGTGTATTTTTTGAAAAAAAAACATGTTTTAGTGAAATGAGACGAAATCGGTTAACATAGAGACAGTGTTCAGAGTTAAGATATAATAAAAAGTCATCCACATAAGCGCCCGTGATATTAATTCCGAATACATATAAACACATGCATATATGTTTTCAGGGATTCCATTGGACAAACAACATATCGTAATATTATATATATATATATATATATATATATATATATATATATATATATATATATATATAGTTTTTATGTAGCAGATAGAAATATATATGTATGTATGTATGTATGTATGTATGTATGTATATATATATGTATGTTTGTACACACACATACACACACATATATATATATATATATATATATATATATATATATATATATATATATATATATATATATATATATATATATATTATATATGTATATATGTAAGTGTGTATGTATGTATATATATAGTGAACTCTTTAATCACCAAAAACTAACTAGAATAAAAATGGCATTCTGGCAGTTTGCTCTTTCTATGAAGTACAAGAAGTCATAATATATATATATATATATATATATATATATATATATATATATATATATATATATGTGTGTGTGTGTGTGTGTGTGTGTGCATGTACGTATAAATGAAAGTCTATCACTCTAGTTATCTACTAAGAAGATTATTAATAATATTCGACTTAAATAAAGGTCTATAATTTTGCATATTTCCCTAAATGTATTTGAATGTGTATCCTTAGTACATACATACATACATACATACATACATATATATATATATATATATATATATATATATATATATATATTATAAGCATTTCACCCCAAGCAAGGTTGGAAGCCCGCAAGGGGTTACAGAGGTTTTGGAGCGAGAGCAGATAGGAGTGGTAGGAGAAAAGGATGAGGAGAAGGATAGTGGATAGATCAAGGCAGCTGGAGATGTCGATTGACATTACATTTGAATAGTTGGAGAATATAGCTCTTAGTGAAACTGGAAATGGGAAGGGAGTTCCACAAGCGAGAGGTGCGATATATGAAGCTATTGGAGTAGAAGAGACGGCTACATTTAATAGTTTCGAAAGTGAAAGGGTGAGAACGGGATGCCAGCCTCGTAGGACGCTTGAATTCATGAAGCCTGGGAACCAACGAAAACAGCTCATCGGAGCAATTACCATGAAAGTATTTGTAAAAAAGACAGAGAGAGGCGCTGTTACGTCTGTGAGAGAGCGACTGCAGAAGAGATGCCAGATCAGGGCCAATTTCATTGCATATCCGTCTCTGGAGGGTAATGAAAAGTACTTGAGCGGTACATGTTAATAATATTTTTGTAATAATGGGGTTGATATTGATGGGGGGGGGCAATATATATAATGATATTGTTGACATTATTTTTACTGTTTCATCAAAGATGGATATCAACCTTATGATTACCTTGGTAAATTAATTACTGTTGTTAATGTTGGGAGCAAGAAATAACAAAACAAGAGTTACAGATATATCACATATTAAGCAGTAAGTACAACAGAAGATTATTACATGACTAGTGAGTGTGTGTCGGTTGACCCAGCGTTCAATCTTTTCGACTGTTGATATTTAAAAGCCCCCTCCCCCCACGAGGGATGTATGTAGCACAAGGCCCCGAGTTTACCTTTGGGTTCTTCGAGCCCGTAGGTTCGTCTAAAAAATATTCCCTTCGAACCCGTATAAACAATCTATTCGACTGCTATATTTAACAGCCCCGACCCCACGAGGGATGTATGTGGCAGAAGGCCGAGTTTACCGTGGGTTCTCTGGGCCCGTAGGATCGGCCAAACATATTCCCTTTGAACCCATATAAACGGCTTCAGGGTCTGTCTACCACCCCGGAAGAAACTTTGCCCTTCGGAAAAGCCTCGTTTGTGCTCTACTCTGCTCAAGGCAGAGAGTTTGACAGTTGAACAATCTGACCGACTGTTCTCCCAAAACCTTCTCTCCTACTAATCTTATATTACGCGGAAGAGTCCAACATACAATAGAGGGAGAACACCACAACAGTTAATTTGACTACAATATATGATAAGCTATATGCTTTTATCACTATATTTTATAAACTTTGAGGCCCAGCAAGAAAGTTATTGTATTTTTGTTAATGCTATATATTGGATGATAGTGCATCTTAAGTATGGTGATGATGGAAAAATTCAGCTCCAATGTTCAACCCATTACTTTACGTTTTCATTTTTTGAAAATGTTATCTTTATTATTATAAAAAAATACAAGTTGTCAAAATACGGATTGGTGTTGTTGACTTTGACTCGAAAAATTTGCCAAAATTCGATATGCCACTGAATGGAGCATGTTCCAGATTGCGTCATTGCGAATCTTCACCCATTCTTCTTAAAAGTAATACTAAAACTCAGTTCTCACCAAAATGGTTTAATTATATTGAATTCAGTGTATAGTGCTGGACAGTACTCCAAAGATTTAACATTTTTATTCACAAGATACCTAATTGTTGTACGTGATATATGGTATGAAGGGAGCGGTCATAATTTTTGCAGCCTGACAGGTGATAAGACCGTAATAAACTAATATAGTACTCACGGTTTAGACTTCCAGCAACATTTTCTTCTGCCACTGAATCTTTATGCAACCCTACACCATTAGATTTCCATTGCATTAGAATTGTTTCAGAAAATACGTATTGATTATCTGTAAGCTTTAATAAAATCTGCATATCAGCAGGGTTCTCCAAAATTTATGTGTTCAAATCAATTCTATTAATGAGAAAGAATTATCATACCTCATTTTCTCCTGTCTTATTCTTACAGAGAAAAGAATCGAGCTGCTATACTTTGCTGTCTGCGATCCTGTACCAGATTGCCGGGAGCACTTCTCTTTCTAGCTATAACTTTATTCTGAAACCATGTTTCTGTTTCTTTGTAGTCAGCTGACGGCAGTCCTCGCTTAGGCTTGTGGGTCCCGATTCATCCCCTGCTGGTTGCCAAGTCGCTTAGTGAAACTGTTTTCCCGTACATCATGTCAACGGAGACGTGCATACTGGGGCTTGGCATCTAGAAGCTCCACTTGGTCCATTAGTGGTTCGTTTTTATTCAGTCGCGTGTGTCTTTTCAGCAATATCACTCCTGGTTTCGAGATCCAAAATGGCAGGGACACTCCAGTCGAAATTTATCAATGGAACGGGAGGAATCGGTCATGGGGTTTTGCGTTATTGGCGGTGCATAACAGCGTTCTGATTGCATGCAGGACTTCTGGGAGTAGTTGTTCCTAATTCTCTGAAGCTACTCCTGTTGGTTAAACAGTTTTCCAAATTATTCCATTATACCGCTCGCACTGGCCTTTACTTTGAGGATTATATGGGGTTGTTCTACTCAAGGCTATTCCTTGATCTACGCAGTCGGACATAAATAAAGACCCCCCCCCACCAGTCTGAATGAAGGTACGCGAGAAGCCCGAAGACAGCAAACACTGAGTAAAGTGCTTTTATGTCTGTCGTAGAAGATACATCAGGGCAGGGTATTGTGAAAGATACCGCGGATATTCGTCAGTTATTGTCTGCATATATTTGTTATGAGTTTTTAGCGGAAGTGGCCCTTTAAAATCGAATGCGATAATTTCATAGTGTTGTATGGCTTTTACACCATTGCTGGTGTTATGACGCTAAAAGCTAGTTTAATTTTCAGCGCAGATCTTAAATGATTTGATGTTTTCTCTCACATCCTCTGCTGAGCTTCCTTGCTCAGCAGAGGATGTGAGAGAAAATGATGTTTTTGATTTTTGTCATGTGGATCATGCGTGTTACACTAGGGTGGCACAACTGTAGTTTATTAACTCTTTGCAAGCAGCCGAGCTACATACACGACAGAGGGCGCCCACAACTGAGTTTTCTTTAACATTACGTTGAACGAGTAACACGAGAGTTCCATACTCCACTTGGCTATTTTCTTATTTTTAATTTTGCTTGCTGTTTTCGGGCTGAACATGAATAAGACTGACTTTCTGTCTGTAATTAATTTAAAATGTCACCTGATCAAATAATGCCCTTATTTTCTCAGCGATTCAACAATTGAATTGGCTTCTTTCTCTATTGCAGAACGCCTACGTCCCGATTATGACAGGCTTATAGAGAAAAAAAGCTATGGGCGTCATCGACTGTCTTAATGAGAGAGGCAATGGCGCATTATGAGGCGTCTGTCACTACTGCTAGATGTAGTGTAGGATCGTTCCCAGTAATAGCTGCTTTCGCTATGCCATTTTTTAATTTGTTAAACGCTTTCTCTTCTGTAGGGTTTACTTTTTTGGTACTGTTGTTAGTGGGTGGATTTTGTCTGAAAAAGATGATATCCAACATATATACTGTGCAAATATTCCTAATGTATAGCGCAGAGCGGGCCGGTAGGCTGAGTAATGTATTCAGACGTTCTGCATAAGATTTTATATTGTTTTTACTTACTAAGTATCCAAGTAATTATATATTTTTTCGTTTAAAATAACATTTGTCTTGGCTGAGTGTAGGTTTCTATTTTTTTAACGGCCGCCATATATAATTTATGATTTTGTTAATTTCCGCTTTATTTTTTCTCGTAAATATAAACATAGGTGCATTAGAGGTTCCGTTTTGAAATTATCTGATCTATCACTCTTTGAAAACTGGCTAACTCGGTATTCTGCGAAATTGATAGAGTTTGCCGCTAGCCTCGAAGACCGTATAGGGTTTAACGCTTGGCCTTATAGCTAGCTACCTGATGGAAGTCATTTTTAAGGTACACAGTACTAAACAGACAGTATTTTCGTTATTTTCTCTATCATATCGTTTATTCTTGGTAGAGGGTAAGCATACAGCAGAGTAAATAGGTTTATTGTTTGGGAATAGTCGATTACCATTCGCTTTCTTTCCTGTTCTCAGAGGAGACTACAAAAGCTTGTGCTCACCACGACGTATGGCTGGATTCGATTATTCCTTTCTTCAGCATACGAGTAACATCGGTTTGGATAAATACTTTAATCACATCTGTATGTCGCCGAGATTTAGCAGCTGCCGGCTTACAATCCAATTTTAAATATATATTAAGAGAGCTGAGCACGACATTCTCAGAGATGCTATGCCGCAGATTTTAAAAGTTGACTTAGAACCTCCGATGGGTATATATAATAAAGAATGTTGGCGTAAGAAGTTGTGCCCTAATATCAGGCCGTAGCATAGATCTTTTATTCGTAGACATCTTAATCCTTGGTATAGAGTACCCTTTATTCGTAGACCAAATAAAAAGTATCCAAGTGGAAAGAGATACGCTAGCCATCACCATTTTGTTTAGGCACGAGTAAATGTTTGACGATTTTCGTTTTGCAACGCTTGCGCTAAGGATGTTTTCTGTGCTCCCCTTTGCACTTACTGCATTTAGTGGCACTTCGTTAGCAGTGATTTCTATTGTTGTAGTTGATATGCATCCAAGTATATGCAATAATGCCGAACAAGTTACTGTTTTGCTCCTCTTTTTGTTACATTTACGAACTTTAGCCCAATGTATCTGCCTTTTGCATGTATAAAATGTGTCCCTTACAGCAAGGCACAAGTTAAAGCTGATATCATTGAAGAGCCTAGTGTTTTATACGATGTCTCGATCAAAATATCTAAATAGTTCATTGTATCGTAATATACCAATATACTCTCATCGCAACTTTCTTTCATTTTTCTTATCAATTCATGCGGTCTTCTGAATTTCTATTTCATTTTTTTCTTATGTTATATTCGCTTTTAGTCTCTTAACCCTCATCTCCGTTTTAGGAGAAATCTTAGCTGTGATTTGAGTATACAAAAGCAGGTCAATATTCAACTTTAGATTGAAATAAGATTCCTATTGAGTGAATTCGATATACGTAGTTAAGGTGTCGAAAATATTAACAAAAATGTCGCCTATAAATATGCTTCGACGAGAAATATTGAAGAAAGTGGGACGCCAAACTCTAAAGTTAAATTTTAAATTACTGGTATCCATTGTGTACAGATATAAAGTTTATCCCACTTCAGTAAGATTATTTACGTTCTTTTGTTGTGTTCGGTATCGTTGAGATTTTTGTTATTCAGTTATCTCCCTTAATCTGTTATATATATATATATATATATATATATATATATATATATATATATATATATATATATATTGTTTATATTTCCTATTTTTCTTTCTCTCCACCCTATATATATATATATATATATATATATATATATATATATATATTATTGTGTCTCGTCGGGCGATGTCAAACGACTGGTTCAACATATTTTTGTTTTAATATCATAAAGTAAATAATATTTAGCTGTACAAATGTATTGAGCCATCTTTCAAATTAAATGTTACGTACAGTTGAATTATACTCTATTTGTTCTCATTTTACCTGAATATATATATATATATATATATATATATATATATAACAAACTGAAAAGTTTAGGTTTGGCGCGTTTCGTCCTTCAAGACCTCATCGGACGAAATTTGCTATGTTGGTAGGAGTACACATGCGCACAAATGATGGGTGCTGGCGATTTTAGTTTTTTTTATTAAAACATTCTAGCTTAATTCAAATAGAGTCTTTTCCTTCTTTTGTAAGCCGATGCCCAATACAGTGATAATAGAACATGTTGCAGGAAAGGTTAAATGTTGTAATAGCTTTGGCGCAAATGACCTTGAGACTAAGGCAGTCTAGACATTTACATTGTAGTGAATTGTTTTTCTTCTTTGATCAGAAAAAAAAAAAAAAACAACACAGTTTTTTATATTTAAATGATGGCCAGTCTCGTTACGGCAAGCAACCAACGCATTTGACATATTATTTTGTAAAATGTTTCATTTGCGTTCTTATTATATTTTATGTAGACTCATTGAGGTTTCTCATATGTACTTTTTGTGAGAATTATTACAGGCGATAGAGTAAATCCCTCCTTCAGGTTTTAACTTATTGTTTTTCTTAGTATTGATTGGTTTAGTATTTTATTGTTTTGAATGTAGCAGTAACAAATCTTATGTAAAGTTTTGATAGATTCTATTCGATCGTAGATGTGCTAGAGTTAGTTGTTAGGATAATATATTTTTGATCTATTGTGTGTGTTTGGAGAGCCGTTTTGTTTTTTTTGTTTTTTTTTAATATGTCATGGTCCGTTTTTTTCGGATTGAATATAAAATAATTCGTGTACTAAAGAAGTTTGAATGTGTCTTAATTATATTTGGCCTCTTCATGTAATTAACGCGGGCTGCATATTCTGAATGCTCTTTAACAGAATCCGCTGATTATGCCGGTTTTTATTTTGTTGATATGTTATTAAAAAATACTACAATCCCCAGTACCCACCTTACGTGCGAATGTGTAATTGTAACAACTTAACTAATTTAACTTTTTCCACTTTGTCATACATTTTCTCCAGTCTTGATATATAAAAATATATATCGTTATCTCATGTGTTGTAATAGTTGGCAAGCTTGTCTTGCTCGAACAATTACCACTGAGTAGTGAGTTCTCCCTACTTTCGGCCTAGTGTCACAACTAAGCTGCGCTTGGAATACCTATATATATATATATATATATATATATATATATATATATATATATATATATATATATACACGTACAAGGTTGGTACACATGGAATAAAATTCCAGTAACCAAAAACACTATTCTTAAAAGAGTGCTCATTACCGAATAAAGCTCATAATATTTATTCAAATTTATAACACATGCATTTTATAAGATCAATACAAAAGTTACAATTTTGTTTCTACATCTGACAAAACACCAGAAGTGTCGAAACAAAATCGCAATTTTTGTAGTGATCTTATAACATGCATATATTATAAATTTGAATATATATATATATATATATATATATATATATATATATGCATTTATTATACATGCATATGTGTGCCGCAGTGGGTGTTTTTATGCGTATATGTTTTCAAACACGTAAAAAATCTAAGAAATTGATAGAACGTGATGTTTCTGTTGTATATATTTGTAAAGAACAGTATGAAATCAAGCTACCTGGTGCAAAACAATTGTTAAAACGTGTTTCATGAGGTTAGCACTTTACATCTACAGATTTCTTTATGTTTTCTGAATCAATCGAACGCCTTTTTATCTCAATTTTCTTTTTCTCAAGGTTCAAATACGATTTCAAAACCACATTTACGCACGTGTACATGTGAATATAAGCGAGTTATGCTTTCTGTCGTAAGCAGCTTTCTTGTTTCGCTTATTATTGTAAATTATCGATAATTCTTTTCCTTTTCTCTCTCATTCTGTGGATTATTTCCCGTCTGGCGTTACGTAAGCCACAAAGAATCCGGTTGTTTCATTTTCTTCCCTGCTGTTGTTAAGGGAAGGATTCCATTGTTTCTTTGGCATTTCATCATGATTCTATTGAATGAAAAATAACTATCATTATTTCCCAGCATTAAAAAAAAAAAAAAAAACTTTTACGAGAAGCCTAATTCATTCATATGCTTCCTTATGTCTTCGTTAAAAATTAATAAAACAAATTATACTTTAAGACTTCTATAGCGGTGTTGCGAAACCTCCAGAGGAGAGACATAGAAAAATACGATAAAATGTGACAAATTGTTTGAAAGGGATAAACAAAATTTTCGGAGACGAAACGTGATTCGGCGCTAGGGTCATTCGGTTTGGTTTGAAAGACGGATGATCACATCGAAAGAGATATTTTAACAATATTTATTGATATCATCACGTACGAAGGAATGAGAACGGATGACCAATGTATCTGCTTAAAAAAATGCAGACGAAAAGCAATTGAGACGGAAGAGGAAGTTTCAACGTACAAATAAAGGAAGAAATATTTGATGATTAATAAAGAAAAGGCATTAGCAGCAGCAGCAGTAGCAGAAGAAGAAGAAGAAGGACGAGGACGAGGAGAAGGGGGTGAAGGAGAGTGAGATGTGGTGGAGGAGGAAGAGAAGAAAAAGAAGAAAACTGCGAGGAATTCAAATACATAAAAATGATTCGAATTAAAATCAAATTACTCGAGATTATGGCGCAATACTTCTCTGACTATTGTACATCTTTATTATCTTCTGAAATCATTTGTAAAATATATTTGACTATTTACACTGTTATCTTCATATTCACAAAGTTTCGGGCGGCGATTGGATTTTAAACCGGGGTAGATTGTTCCAGTCAATGTCTCAGTTATTTCCCTTTAACACTGCTCTAGACTGGTATTGAACCCGCAAATCTTTGGGTCAATCTTCGGATTTAACCAACGTCTTTATCATCTGGGCCATGACTCCCTGAAGATATGCGTAGGATTTTCTGGGACTTATATCTGTCTCAGCCTTCATTTTTTTTTACCGGTGCATATATTGCAAATTTTAAAGATAACAAGAACAAGTATATAATAAGAAACGCTAAAGTTCAATGAATAAATAAAATACATCTTTACGCATTGAATTAAAAAGTCAGAAAAGAAATCTATGACCTTTGTAAGTACAGATTTTCCAGCGTTTCAAACAATACAATAAATGT
>CAHIKZ030000042.1:1185000-1220000 GCA_903632075.3 Acanthosepion pharaonis | reverse complement strand
TTTCACATTTTCATTGTCAGGGCGCAAACTTTTTCATTTACAGGTAAACTCCACGACGGAATAAATGTAGTTTAGACCGAAAAATTTTTTTTTTTTTTTTTTAAATCTGTTATTTATTGGCACTGTTATAATTTTAGAACACGCGATGTCGTAACTCTAAAATTCTTGTTTAAATAATTCAGGTAAGAATTTTGTTTGAATATAGTAATTTTGTTTGTAAGTTAATGACATATTAAGCCTTGTTAGCAAAGAGATTTCCCAATGAGAGAGATATTCAAGAAGTAAAGAACATTTCAATTGACTAATCTGATTAACAGACACAAGAATATATCAGGGCCAGATGTTTGATACATTTATTGAAATTAAGCCAAACTTTATTCTAACCTTCACATTGGACATTTCAATGTCTTAATACGCTAGAATATCATGACAAGATTTAAATTTTCAACAAGTTACTATATTTTATATCATTATATATATATATATTTTTACCAGTGCTCATATTGCGATTTTTGCTGTTATCCTTGCATGTTTTTACCAGAGCTCATATTGCAAAGGGAGCGGCCTGTCTCTCCTTAACATCAGGACAACCTTCAAAAGCTTGACAACACTGGTAAAAATGGTTGCTGAAAACATTAGGTTTATAATACCCAGAAATTCATACCCAGTTGTCCTCAAGAACACATGGCACAGTGGATAAAGGCGTTTATCCAGTAACAGACACAAAGAATGAGAGTTCATTACCCGGTTAAGGCAGTGGAGAACTTTCAGAGGGAAAATTAGAAGGAGATAACTGATAACTGACATCCATTAAACATGGCACGTGAAACTAAAAATGGCAACCAGACAAATACTAAAGTGGATGTAAATGGTTACATAAATTATAGAAATTAGACAATGCCGTTACCTAAGAAATAAAAATGGTGTGGACTGGTAATTTAACAAAACGATGAACGAACAAAGGTTCAGTTCGAAATTCCAACCACCTGAAGAAGGCCGGAGCGTACAACGGCCGAAACGTTGTGATAAATATGGCGACAAAGATGAGGACAATAGTCCGAATAATGTAAATACTGTAATTTATTTTAGGATATTACACAAAAAGCATGTCAAAATCACTAAACAGCTGCCGTAGTTTTTTGATGCGTATCAATGCATCTCTTCAGCCGATTGTAAATTACTGGCGAGTGAACGAGTTAGATTTAAAAGCAAAATACCTCATTTTACGAAAAAAGTGAATATTAAAAGTTTGTTGACTTTACTCTGATTAACCAATCAAATGTCACCGACGTTAAATTTAAACAAAACGAAGAAGCAAAACTAAAAAGGGCAACCAGACAAATACTAAAGTGGATGCAAATGGTTACATAAATTATAGAAATTAGACAATGCCGTTACCTAAGAAATAAAAATGGTGTGGACTGGTAATTTAACAAAACGATGAACGAACAAATTATATGCTTTGTGGATTTCCTACACAATTTTTTTTATATCGATAAATAAAGCTTCTTTAAGAAACTAGTACATAATTTAAATATATAGAATTATTTGGTAAATTAATATGCGACGGTTGAATAAAGATTCTTCGTATAAGATGTTAATAACATTAAAAATCAATGTTAAATGTAAAAAAATACCAAATTTTACAAATACTACCAGATAAATTCAAAATTATATTAAATTCAAATTAATCTATCAAATAGAAAGATAATCCATATATAGTGCAACGCAGTACAACTAAAATATAAGAAAAAGCATAATCCAATTCCAGAACTTAAATAAATTGCAAGATAAAAGATAAATATGTTTCCATTTTACTTTTAATTCATTTCTTTGCATTTTCATATCGGTGTAATACCCTTATATATATATATATATATATATATATATAATTTCTTAAAATTTAATTTCTTCATTTTCATTGCTGCAAATTTGTGTTTTCAAATTACTTAACTTTACATTCAGTTTATTTGTGTATTTTTAATTTTCAGCATTTTCAGACGTATTTTTAGATTAAATTTTAACAATATTTATCGCATATTAAAAAAATCTCGGTAAACATTATTCAAAAGCATTAATGCTAATATAAATGTACTGATTATACCTTTATACACCGAATAACTCATAGATTTTGAAATGATGCGTATTTCATTTTACAAAGAGAGTTTTTGAACATAAATTAGCACTTTCTAATTCACTCTATGTTAAGCATGATAGATAGATAGATAGATAGAGAGATAGATAGAAAGAAAAAAAGAAAGAAAGAAGAGATAATATTAAATTTCGTGGATATAAATATCAGGAAAATATCTCAAGCTGTCCTCAACCCATGTGTCATTATTGATTTCGCCGTCTTTCTGTAGAGTTTACTTAGGAATTAAAACAACCAAACTTCCATGTTCTGTTTAGCACTAATGCCTTAATTTATTTACCGTCATGATCCTTATGTGCCTATTATTTATTTATTATTCATTATTTTCTTGATTTTTTTAGATTAATTATAATTATATAATTATTAATTAATTATATAATTTAGATTAATTCACTTATATAATTTAATTTGTTTTATTCGGTTCTAAAATGTTGCATTTCAAATAATGTTTATTGACCTTTGGTTATTAGATTCATGATCGTATTTAATGCTTAAATACTAAATTAAATGTTTGTTTATTTATCTGCACTAACACATTATTTATTTTTCTTATTTAGTAGTTTGTTTTTTTTTTATGGTGTGCAATTATATATATATATATATATATATATATATATATATATATATATATATATATATATATATATATATATATATATATACATGTGTGTGTGTGTGTGTGTGTTTTTTATTTTTCATCTGTATGGTATTAGTTGCGGTAGCATTGTATATTATGTTCTAGTTTAAACGTTTGTTGTTAAGCGGGCAATATTTTTTGTTTCTACATTCCGCTCATTTTTATTGCTATTGTTGCAGTTATTGTAATTGTTTTTCTTGCGTGTTTTTATTGTTCCTAGTTATAACTAATTCTACATTAGTATTGATATTTTTTTTATAATTTGCTGTTTTTATGGAAATGCTTGCCAATTGGTTTAAAAATACTTTTCCTATGATTTTTATTTTGTTTTCCTTTTACCGATCATTTTAAAGTCAGTAGAACTTTTTAACATCTTTTATTTATAGATATGCGTATTTGTTTGAATACGTTTGGTATTTGTTGTAATGTGTTATTTGATTTTCTCTAAAGTTTCTATGTTCTATTGCTTAAATTGAAGGTTATATTTGGGAATTTTACTATTTTTGGTTGCAGTTTATATTGGTTGTGAATCCCAAGGTTTTTAGTTTTATTTTATTATTACATACATACATACACACATATATATATATATATATATATATATATATATATATATATATATATATATATATATATATAGAGAGAGAGAGAGAGAGAGAGAGAGATAGAGAAAGAGAGAGAGAGAGAGAGAGAGAGAGAGTGAGAAGTGCTATCCAACAGTTCGTTGATTTTGAATAGCACGCGTTCTCAGAATGTAATTCAGATTTTGTATGAAGTCATGATAAAGCGTTCATGTCTCAGTATGCATGCCTAAAGTACCACATTCTATTGTCAGAACTAAAGGTAATTATTCAAAATATAACACTTTCAAAGGTCAAATTCTTAAGTCTATATAAAATTTGTTTAACATTCTGGACTACTTTTATTGTTTTCAAAATTATAAGAACATTTTTGAGGGAGTCACAGAAATATCCTCAATATTAAACTGCATGTTTGTTAATATAATTCGTAGTAAAACGCTACACTAACTCTCCCAACATGGCAACAACTTTATGTATTTTACTGAATTTCCAAAGATTCACAGAATTCGTTGGTCATGTGTTTTAAATCATTTCATCTCAAGTAATGTAATAAAGTCGATAAGAATAATGAGATTCTTGAGTGTGAAAGAACAGTAGACCCCCCCCACAAAAAAAAAAACATTATTAAGTCGAGAGAATAATAAAATAACAGGAATTAAGAGAGAAAATAACGATTGAGATTGCATCTAAATTTTTAATTATTACATTAAAAATTATTATTCAAGCTCCAAGTATTTTTAAGTTGTATTATAAATACATTATAAATTATATATACATAAAATGCTCAAAGTATAAACACATTTTTAACTATAAATTGGAAAAAACGTTATACTGATGAATAATTCATTAAAAGAACTTTATTCTGAATTTGATGATCATTGTTCTTAATCTGCATTAAGAAATCGTTCATAAATGTATTTTATTTTTCTTCATATGAAACATACAGCACAACATGAAGAATGACATTCCAAATATCATCATTCTGGTAAATTATTATACTCTTCACAATATTCCAAGTGTTATTAGTCTGAAGAAAGCCGAGCAAAGAAATCGGTCCCTTCATCAGACGAGTGTCGTTTTAATAAATTCTATTCAAATCTCCTTTACTTTGTCTTTAAATATGATGAAAGAAACCATGCATTATTTCAAATTATTTCTGATATGTCTCGGAAAGTGATATATTTGTTCGAAGTAGGAAAGTTGTTTTGGACTACTGTAACCGGGTAGGACAATCTAGCAGGTAACCGTAATGGACTGGTCCTCGTCGTAGTGGTAGGCTATAGGCGTAGCCAATAGGCGTCGTCATGTACATCCACATCAGTCTGTATTTATGGCTGACACAAGACAATCATATTGCTGTGAGGGGGAACCCAGGTGTATGCATATTCATTACATCAATTTCAAAACTGTTCGTACTCTGCTTTCAATATATCGGCCAACGGAAGGATTTAAACTCTGGTTACGTAGTCCGAATGCTCGTACCTTATATGCTCAAACACCCGTTCTCATGTTGTGTAACCGATATTAGTGCTGAAAGTCAAATCGACGAGCCAATTTCGAGATCAGGCTTAGTCTGTTGCATTCATTTTTTACAATTAGTTTGGGAATGCCATGTGCACGTTTTTTTTTTTTAATCTTTTCTTGTTAAAATAGCATAGCATATTATGGTAGTCTTTGGTGAAACCAATCAATCTCTATCTATAAAAGGCAAGATGTGTGTGTGTCTGAGTAACAAATGCACGGCCGACATTTTCGACTGATTTGCACCAAAATTTACATGCACATGCTCCAAGTTAGCAGGAAGGACAAGACCGACTTTGCATTCGTCACAAGTGGGAAAAATTTAAATCTGCATAGAACTTTACTCCAATTGGCTCATTCGCTTGCTTAAACTAAACGTTGATTCTGATTGCGCAGAACTGGATTGGGTGTGAAAATGTATTTGTTGTTAACATTCTTTTCTCACTCTTTTTTTCCAGTTAAGAGTCCATTTTTAAAGCTGATCGTTTTGTGTTCATTTTGTTTAGTTCTTTTTTCGCAACAGATTTAATGTTTGGTATAGAGCTTAGAAAAAATCCGCAGTGTGAGATAGGCAAGAAAAAAGGCAACTAGCAACATCAGCACGGCAAAGGACACTCCTTTAAAGGCAAGGAGGGTCAAAAAAATTTTAAGTCAAGTGATAGCGATTGTTGTATGAATCGTACGATTTTTGAATCAAGCACGGGCAACGCCGGGCCATGCTGCTAGTGAGAAATAAAAGTCTAAATTTCAAATTATAGAGAAGGTAACGGGAATCCATTCTGTTATCTTCCGTAAGATTATATCTTAAATCTTCAATAAAGAATGTAAATTTATTCGGATTTATGATATTGAAACTTTTGGAGGACATGATACTAAAATTAGTTTCCACTGAACATTGATCTTGTGGCGAGTTACATTATCATCAGCTTGAATGCAACTGCGTCTACCTTGTAGACGACAAGCATGATGACTATCTATACACAAGGTTTATAGGGGTCGTAAGTAGGTAGAAATATATAGTAGTGAATTTAGTTTTAACTTTGCAGCTCTGGTACTGTTACCTTCTTTTATCATAGATTAATTTTGCCTTTCTTAGAGGGATGGTTAATAATCGCGCTATCTGTCATTATGAATTCAATCCACATACTTCTATGTTCACTTAATATGAACCCGTAATAATGTGCAACTTAATGGCTAATATTTGTTATATTTCAAAAGAAAAACAAGAAAATATTTGTGATAGACAACATCTCATTCCATGCCTGAAAAATATCGTGAAGGCGTGAATTTCATAACTCGTTTCGCGGATTTGAGAACGACTAAAAGCTGTGATATTTATGAAATCTGATTAATCAACACTCGAAACGGAGGAATGGATCCATGCCAAGTTTTTAGATGTTTGCGAATTATTTGAATATTGTTACTGTGGTAGCAACGGGAATCTTAAATGCCAATAAATTAGATTTGGATTCTTACCAAAACACACACCGCAGAAGGGATTTTTTTTCAGACAAAAAGAATGCAAGTATAAAACGAACATGATAAGATTTATATTTTACGGAAAGAAAGGATTTGATGTTCATTATTAGTGCGTTTTGATCGACTAGATAGAAAGAGAGAATTTATTCATAGGGATGAAGTTGTCACCCTTGCCTTTTTTATACGTTCAAAGAGGCAGGAACATCTCTATCTAAAAATATACGATATGAAAAATTGCCAGTCAAACAAAGAGAGAGAAAGAGAGAGAGAGAGAGAGAAAGAGAGACAGAGAGAGAAAGAGAGAGAGATAGAAAGAGAGAGAATATGAGGGAGGAGGAATGAGGTAAATAACATCCAGATTACCCGACTGATTTTGGTACACAAGAAAACTGTTGATTAGTTTGTCTGACCAACAAAATCGGTTGTCGATTGATTTTACGGAAGCCATGATTAACAAGAATTTCTGTTCGATAAATCTCAGTTAATTGCAATTTTATAACTAAATAAATGTGCCATTTTGTTCCACCATAAATTTTACTTAACATTTCAATATAAAATATAGTAAATGTGTCATTCAATTGAAGAAAAATACTAAAAACGAATACGAAGATATATTTTCCTATTTACCACATACCCTCGCGAAAAAGTCGAATTAAAAATACAAAGCTTACTTAATATATATATATATATATATATATATATATATATATATATATACGTATATATATATATATATATATATATATATATATATATATATATAAAAAGAAATACCGCTTTAAGGTGTGCTATATTTACGGGATAAAGTGCTCAATATCAGAGATAGAGCGTATGTATATATAAATATAAATGCGAACATTGAAGTCAACACTCAGGCCTGAATTTATATATATATATATATATATATATATATATATATATATATATATATATATATATATATATTGTCCTTTCATAGATATACACTATCTGAAATATATATATATATATAAATTTCAGATAGAGTGTATGTATGAAAGGGTAATATGAATAAAGAAAAAGAGGAAACTTATTTTCGACGACGGCTATATCAAGGATAATTTCCATTTCTCTCCGAGGACGAAACGCATCGACTAAGATAAGCTTTCCTTTTGTTTGTTTTTTCATATATATATATATATATATATATATATATATATATAATTATTTATTTAAAATAAAAAATATAACATAAATATGTTATAAAATCACTAAAAAAATAGCCATTTTGTTTCAACATTTTCCCACTGCCTTGCCTACCTTTAGTTTATCCTGTGAGTGAAAATTCTCAATTCCTCTTTCTTCATTACGTTTCTTAGAAATTTGACCATATTCTTTTTGATTCTAAACAAAACTTTTTATCATACTCTAAGCATTCTTGTATGGAATAACATAAGTTCCCAGCGTAACGTATTATAGGAAGATTTTACGTTTTTTTAAAACCCAACGATAGAGTACGGACTATAAAAAAAAAATCTTTCCCCATGGATTATGCTGTGCTACTCAAAAGTTCTGGGAATATTAATCATGAAATGGACTACTTAAAAGATACAGCAAAGAATACAGTGAACTCGTCAAGAATCCCATAAAACATTATGGATACCACATCCATCGCTATAAAAATGATCGATTGTCTTACCACTCCAGAAATTACCTGGCTTCTGCTATGGATTCGACTGTAGTCAGGATCATCGAATAAAAGCGAACGATTCTTACTTTAATATGTGCTTCGCCAGGGCTACATACAGTTTTGAATTCAGATTTTTCCTTCTCCTAGGTCGTTTGCCATCCAAATCTATAGACTATAATTCTACTATCCTATTATTTACTCATAGCTAGAGGGAGAAAAGTTGAATTCATATCCTTTCCAAGGGTATTAGCACGTAAGCGATTTTAATGAACTTGATTGGAATTTGAATTCCGAATACTCAATTCGAAACGCAATCCATTACTCTACCGTGTCTCATAGTATAGCCTTTCTTTAAAATAGCTAGCTCAGTCCAAAAATGGAGTAGTGATTCCATGACTGGACTGGAGGAGGCAAGTCCTCAATTTCCAGAATTGAGTTTAGAACTTTGTGCGTGAACTTGTGATGAGGAATTTTCACAATTGCCAAATCCTTCGCAACTGACGAAACGTCTCAAGAAACTCGTTATTCAAACGAAATTTTTATGGCAGATTTTCTGACGATTTACATTCTTTATCTCCAACAGTTGCAACATTCACATATAAAACCCAACGTGTCACGTTACACAGAGTCGAATCATCCCCATTGCCTTCGTTTTCCATTTGTAAGAAGGAAGTTAAATTTAGACAAATTCGTACAGCTACTTTGTGAAACAGACGCCCGAAGAGTTTCTTCCTCGATTAATACAATCCTATCTTTTTAAGTCTTGGGGCAACCGTTATTTATCATACATATGCTAATTTTGTACACTGCTTACCTTCTTCTCTAACGTTCATACGACAATAAACTCATTAAAGCTTCACATTGAGTGGTCCCTACGCATGGTATTAATTGAACAATTGATAATGAAATGTACTGCGGCCATTTCAGTAGCGGTTTATCTCAGCCAAAATAACCTGTTGGAGCCCATCGCTCTTCAGGCTGATTATACATTTAGAATTTTGCCACCTCAAGATAATAGATTTGTGTAAACCATGTTTTATAAGCTATAGCTATGTTTAAACTATATAGATTCATACTTTTCCAAGCGTATTCGCGTGAAGACGAATTTAAACTCCACCTGAATCCGAAGTGTATCCGTCAATCTCCCCATCTCTAACAGTTACACAATGAGGAAATCACGCACGTGTAAAGTTTATAGGATATAACCGACAATTAATATGATGACTTAAGTAGAGATTAGAATACCTTTGTGTTTCAAGTCGATATAGAATTGATTAGAGATGAAATGAACGAAATCAAGAATTTATTCAAAAAATCATGTTTACAAACGTTATACGATATGTAGAAATTGATGCAGGAATCTAAGCATGAAAACGTTATTTCTATAATTACTTGTGCATAAGTGTGAATTATATCACTAATTGAAGTCCATAATCTGACTAATCGAGCAAATTAATTTGCTGAATTTGTTGGGCATTTGGCCGAGTGGTTAGAACGTTCGCATTCTATCAAATAGATCCGGGTTCGATTCTCACCATGGTCGATTTGTCAGGAAGGAGACTTTTTGATGTTATCGGGCAGGAAAGGTCGATCCCTGTGTGTGGCACATTTGGAAAGTGCCTAAAAACAATACCTCCGTTTGACTCAAGACTTGTGAGTGAAATTGGGTAGACGGTACCCTTGACTGCCGTCGATAGCTGTGTTAGCACGAAGTCACATGTCATCGTGGCCGAGGGCTTGAGCTTGCTGGCCTTGTAGATCACACGATAATTTATTATTAAATATAAACCACAATTTTGTTGAATAAATAAGTGCGTCTGAGCAAGCGTCTGCAATAGGGATTAGCTAGCCACTCTAGTAGATGTGTATCTTCGAATACGAGTGGCCACCTATATAATTTGCTGAGTAGAATCGAAGTCACACGGTTGTGGATTCCTTTCGCCGGATAATTTCTCGACTCGACCCGACCAAGAACGAAACCTCCTAAAAAAAAACTGTTTAGTCATTCGATCACATTTTTGGCAAGTGATTCCCATACAGTGCATGACGTTGGTACCATCCAAATTAGCAAAATGGTATTTCTGCAATGTTTCTTAGTTTTTGAAATTGTTTCATCTTAACGCTGCATTAACGTTTTTACAGATTCCGCACGGGGTGCACACTAGGATGCCTTGAAACATTGTAAATACATGACCTTGTAATGCTACATAAACATTCAGACCTCTCGCAAAAATGCAAGCGTTGCAAAAAAATGATGATAAGCTCACAGTATAGCTGCATGTCGCATAGCCGTCTGAAATATTGTAAAAGTGAGTCTTCGTATTTTTTTATGGTTAGAATAAATCTTCTGTTTTCCTGCCTTGGTTTCTGTTGGGAGATCAGTTGCATAAGAAAGAAATAGATGCTTATCAAGTCAAAATTTACAGCCAGGAGGAAGAACAAATTTCAAGACATTTTCTCTCTTGATCTCATTCTCTAACCCTAGTAATTATCAGTAAGATTGCAAATACAATAAATGCAGCTACCTCTGGAGATATATTTCTTAAAAATTAATCAAAATTTAAAAAGTACAACTTCAGTACAATTGGAAAGAGGGGAAATGGACGGGAAGGCATACTACTACTATCACTACTACTACTACTACTACTACTATCACTACTGATATTACTACTAATACTACTATTACTACTACTACTACTAATAATAATAATACTATCACTACTACTACTATCACTACTACTACTACTACTATTACTACTACTAATAATACTACTACTATCATCAGTACTACAACTAATAATACTACTATTACTACTACTACTACTATTACTACCACTACTACTACTAATAATAATAATAATTGCTCAAAACCACAAGAACAGAATGTGCTTTTTTATTGACATGCCGGTTCCTGCTTATTGTAATATATATTTGAAGATATCGAAAAATATCAAAATACAAGAATCTTGAAGTGGATATATATATATATATATATATATATATATAAAGATGCGGCATGTGAGGACATCAATAATTCCAGTTGAAGTTGGAAGTCCTATGGATGACTATGAAAGGTTCCGATCAACTCATTGAAGGGATTCCTGGTAGCCAATGCCTTAAATATTTACAAAAAAATAGATTATCACAAGTACAACTAGCGCATTACGAAGAACTTTATCTTTGTAAAATGTTTGTGGTTTTGTTTTGTTGGGTTTTTCTTTCACAAAATTCGACCAATGGAAAATGTCATGAAGTAATTTCTGACCATAGGTCTTTGGTTGGGACCCGAAAGGAAATGTGTATATAACAGAAACCAAAGGAAAGAATAACAATGGAAGGATTTTTTTTTTTAAATTACACATTCTATGGATCTTGTTAAGCGAAAAAACGTATTTTGATGCTATTGTCCAGCGAGAAATTCTTCGGCTACATCATCTGGTAACCTTATCATAAAGATTTGACAAAGCTGTTGATTTGAGATCAGCAACATTCCAGTTGTAGAATCTAAAAAGAGTCTACAACGGAGTCTATGAGGGAGTCTGTAAAAGGATCCACAAGGGAGTATGCAAAAGACTCTACAAGGGAATCTACAAGGGAGTATGTAAAAGATTCTACAAGGGAGTCTACAAAAGTTTCTACAATGGAGTATGCAAAAGAATCTACATGGGAGTATGCAAAAGAGTCTACATGGAAGTCTATAAAGGAGTGTACAAAAGTGTCAACAAGGGAGTCTATAAAAAAATCTACAAAGAAGCATGCAAAAGAGTCTACAAGGGAATCTACAAGGAATTCTATAAGGGAGTCTACAAAAGTGTCTACAAGGGAGTCTACAAAAGGTTCTACAAGGAAGTGTCCAAAAGAGGCTACAAGGGAGTCTAAAAAAGGTTCTTGAAGGGAGTCTACAAAAGAGTCTACAAGGAAGTATCCAAAAGAGTCTACAAGGGAATATGCAAAAGGGTCTACATGGGATTATGCAAAAGAGTCTACAAGGACATCTATAAGGTAGTCTACAATAGGGTAAAAGAGGGAGTCTATAAAAATATCTCCAAGTGAGTATGCAAAAGAGTCGACAAGAGAATATTTAATCTAAAAGGCAGAATTTTTTTTAAATGTGTACAATGTTGCGAAGAGTCTATAAAGGAATGCTAATATCAAGTTACAAGAAAATGTATTTGTAATGTTACAAGGAAATAAACCACATATATACATAATCTACTATCTATATTTCTCATGTTGTCTGTCTGTCTGTCTGTCGTGGGCGTTGTTACCTCGCCAAGACCGCATTTCTCACCCGATTTCGATACGGTTTTCAACACAATTTTGCAAATGGCTGCCGTAAGGACATGACGGAGCCCGATATTTGAGTTCGGAATCAGGTTCCGAAAAAATCGATAATCGAAAAAATCGATAATCGAAAAAATTCTGCTTACAGAAAGAATGATCGCATTTCAACCAAATTTGACACCCTCTTAGAGTCTACAATTAGAAGTGTTGTCCAGAAGTTTCATGACCACGGGCCCCTAAACAGCGCGGAAAATCGATAAAACCCAAAAACCGATACGCCCAGATTGCGTCTGAACCGCACGTTGGTTTTTAGCGAAAACCGAGCGGATTTATGAAGAGGCCATTGGGAGTCATCATGTGAAGTTTCAACTCTGAGCACCCCCCAAACAGAGTGCAAATCGACAATCGGTCAACCCTTAAAAATGTTTTTTCCGTTTTTTTTTAAAGTTGATCGTATTGTGTTTATTTTGTTTAGTTCTTTTTTCGTAACAGATTTAATGTTTAGCATAGAGCTTAGAAAAAGTAGGCAGTGTGAGATAGGCAAGAAGTAAGGCATGTAACAACATCAGCACGGCAAAGGGCACTCCCCTAAAGGCAAGGAAGGGCAAAAATATTTTAAATCAAGTGATAGCGATTGGTGTATGAGTCGTACGATTTTTGAATCAAGCACGGGCAACGCCGGGTCATGCTGCTAGTATGGAATAAGACTGAAGCTATCTTGAAACTATCCTGAAGAAAATTGATATTATATCAAAACAATCTCATGTAGAAAAAGATTGGTTGATAGAAACTTGTTCGTAGATATACGAGTACCAATATATTATTAGTAAGAATGTATTTTGGTTACATCATGTTTCCTATTTTAGGCGGTGTTCACAATACTTGAATTTCCACGATCGATTTCGGACCAGTGGGGATCAATAGCCTGTTAGCTTAATCTGTGTATTTTTCTTTCTGTTTTCATTCAAACTGTGTATAACCATAAGTAAAGAGCGCTGAACAGAAATAGAAGATATACTCCTACCTAGAGCCGAAGTCGAATGTCATTTAATATAGTGATGCCTATGTCTACTTTGGATAATACATCTAATAATACAGTGATTCCTTCAATCCGTTTGGAATTTTCCTCTATACCTAAGAATTTATATTTGTGTTTCACTCCCTCTCCTCTCTCTCTCTCTCTCTGTTTCTGTTTTGTATATATATATATATATATATATATATATATATATTGAATTTACCGTATTAACGCATAAAGCATATATAGATATGCAAATCCTATCTCAGATGAGATTAAAAAGTACTTGAGAGAATAAAAAATTATTTAAAGGACATTTGGGAATTTTTTTAAATCAATTTTCTACACCCACAAGAAAAAATAATTTTTTTGGACTTGAAAGGATCAGAACTAAAATATATAGAGGATATGTCTAAATTATTCAACCAATCACGTTCGAATATATATATATATATATATATATATATATATATATATATATATATATATATATATATATATATATTAAGATATTGTTTAAAGTATGCCATGTTTATGTTTTAAAGACCTCAGTATGAAGGAGAGATCATATATCAATGTAAATATAAAAGTGGACGTTGAAGACAACATCCAGTGGCGTTATTTTGTTTCATCATATGCACAATCATCAGGCCATAATTCAGACCATGTCCTGACGATTGCTCATATGCCTGAAACAGTCTCTGCTGTGTGTTGATTTCAAATGCCCTTTATATATATATATATATATATATATATATATATATATATATATATATATATATATATATATATATATATATATGTGTGTGTCTGTGTGTGGTTTTTAAATTTTAAAATTAATCGAATCTATTCAATATTCTCTATTCAATGCCGAGAATAAACAAACTAATTGATGATATATATCGCTTTCACGAAAATAAACCGCACACAATGAGATATACACGACTACAAACACACACAGCCATAAAAGAAAGGCGCATGCGCGTAGACTGGTATTGAATGCAAGAAAGAAGATTGATCGGCTGTATATTAATCTCCCTGTCTTCCGGCTCGAGAAGAAAGTTTAATGCTGGCCTCTTTTTTAAAAGCCAATATCAAAGAGTTTTTAAATTATTTATCTGGCATCGTTCAAGATTTTTATTTCCTCTCCGGGATTTTTTGAGTCAGACTTCATATAAAATTATAAAACGAGCACATCTGAATTAATAGACTAATGAAATATCAGGATGTAACGAGGCTGGCCATTATTTTAAATCCACTTTGTTGCGAAAGTTCTTTTTTTTATGACCGGAAAATGAAAATGTCTCTACGAAGGTCGTTAGATGATTTATCGTGGACGGTTAGGAAGATGGATAAAGACGTATGGTTGTTAATGGTCCAGAGCACCCTGTGAGAACGCTTAACTACGCTTTGTTTTGCAATTGTTAAAGAAAAAGAAAAATATTCTGTGTAATACCGAATAGCTTGTTTAAGAAAAAAAAAGTTTCTATCCTGTTTACGGAAAGTTAATTAAAAACGAAAAAAAGAAGCTGAAGGTTTCAAGAGTAACTATGAAAACAGAAGGATTTCGAATATTTAATTTCAGAAAACGAATTTTCAACATAAATTAAATCTCGTTTAAAGTAGATGAACTCGCCATTTTCTATATTCGATTTTTCAACATGTTCTAAAGAAATCAAGTGGAAAAAACTTATTTCGCAAAGAGTTAGATTGGAAGAACATTTTCAACTGTAATTCTCAAGACTTTTAATTATTTGGCATGGATTTTAATCCATCAAAGCTGTATTTGGTCAAGTAATTGTCATTATATATTAGAAAGTAAAAATCTTACGGAATAGTATTACTATAGTTTTTATCGTCAAAGAACTTAGGTGTATTGACTAGATTTATCCGAGTCAGTATAAATATTCAATTTAAAATCATGTGACGTTGATTTGTAAAAAATATAAATCAATAATTATTTATGAAGAATTTGAAAAATCAATGTCCATGTAACTCCTCTTTCTTTCTTTCTTTCTTTCTTTCTTTCTTCATCCAACAGTGGTATTTGTACTTCGTTTTCTTTCTACGAGATTTCATCCGCCAATGATATTTCTAAGTATTTTCTTTCTACAAAAAAAAAAAAAATAAATAAAAGTACAGAGATTATTTTCTTCCGAAAATGATCTCTATACATATTTTAGCATCTCCGGTTATCGTCCGACAGTGAACCCTCTTTTTTTTCTTTTTTTTTTTCTCCCTGTCAGATTTTGAAAGCGATCACAATATTTTTTTTTTTTCATTCTCCTCGTCTTTTTGCTTTTTGTAATTCGTTACTTTCATTTAACATGAAAACCAATTCGTATTTTATGTTTTAATAATTTTCAATAATAATATTTTTTTTACGTCATCAACCCACATCTTACCCAATTCAGTCAGGCAAGTTGCCTATCTAATCTTGTTCATCTGAAGTTAATTTCCATTCAAAAAGAAAACGGCTTTAGTCAGTCTTCCTTATCAGCTTCAAGTCAGTTGTTGTAGCTTGACCGTTGCTCTAAGAAACTGGGCATTGTAGAGCTTACTTTCGCCGTCTCTTGTACCACGTTCTCCCATACACATTAATGGCTTCGGCGACACAGACTGTACGGCGTCTCTGCCTGTATCGGCATAAGGGATTTGTCTTCCTTCAATTAAAATGGCTGTTCGTCAAATCTATCGAGGAGATATCATCGCATATCAGTGGGCTGGATCACGATTGACTGAACCTCTCGTTCAGTTCGAATTAAATCAATATCTGTCTCCTTCAAGCACCATTGCCTTGCTGCTGTGTGTGATTTCAACTGGACAATTTAGCCACTCATGTTTTTCGTCCATAGATTTGCCGATCAATTATCGTGAAACACATTGATTGACTTGTTTAAGCTTTGTCACTTGCGACTGGAAAGTTACAAATTATGATTTTGTCATTCCTCACAGAAATATTCAATCTTTGATTTTATTAGAATTTAGATTTAAAAACGACTGAGCATTTCAGAAGTGATGTTTAAATTTTGAACTCTCTTGTACGTATTCGCTAAACCTTATCATAATGATGTGAAACTTGTGGAATTTATGTCAGTGTGAACATTGGAATAAGCGAACTGAGTATGGTTCACCCTGTACAAGGACCAGGGGTACATTCGAAATAGAGGCTTACTTTAAGGGATAGTTTATATAAATAGTAGGGGAAGATAATGGTTAACTGATCAGGGAAACATCCACCTTGGGGTGTGCTCCACATGGCAGTGGTTCGTGGGAAGATGTTGAGTGGAACTTACTTCTCATCGATGGAATACTGAGAGAATCTGGGTGGTTTGATACTATGTGGGTGGCATAGGTGGTTCAAGCCGTGAAAATTAAACCTGGCCGAAGCAAAGAATGTAGTTCGTCTGAGAACTTTCCATAGTAATAGCAATAGAGCAATGATGGACTCACCAAATGCCGCCTGTAAGAGAGTAGTTCGAGGGTGGAAAATAATTCTTCTTTAATAAGGATTCTGAGACGCTTTTTCACCCTACCAAGACTGGTACCTCCAGCCGAAATATGATAACAGTACTCCATTTTCGGCCGGATCAGGCTCTTATTTTGTGTTGGGTTTCACATTAAACGTCTTGAGGAATCTTTTCCGAAATCAGAAATGAATGTGTCTCTTCTCCCTCTAGCTATAGGTGAAATAGTAGAGTAGACAGTATTTTTTATGCTTTGATGGAAACATAACTAAAAGAAGGAAAGCTCTGAATTCCAAACGTTGGAGAACCACGTCCCTATCTTTTCTAAAACGCATGAAAATTCTCAAATAATAAAGAAAAAGCAAATATGACCAACTATGATCACGAACGTTATGAAGGCACATGGTATTAAAACATAAAATAATGTTTTAGTTTGGTTTGGGTTGGTTTGGTTTATTTTGCTTTACGGCTTATCAATCTCAATGGGTTATTTAATGCCGACAACATTTTTAGAATAGATTCGTATGAATGGAATATGTATTCTTTGGTTTAGATTGGTTTGATTTATTTTGTTTTACGGCATATCAACCTCAATGGTTTATTTAATGCCGACTACATTTTTAGGATAGATTCTTATGAATAGAATATGTTTTCTTTGGTTTTGATTGGTTTGGTTTATTTTGTTTTACGGCATATCAACCTCAATGGTTTATTTAATGCCGACTACATTTTTAGGATAGATTCGTATGAATAGAATATGTTTTCTTTGGTTTTGATTGGTTTGGTTTATTTTGTTTTGCGGCATATCAACTTCAATGGGTTATTTAATACTGACAACAATTTAGGATAGATTTGTATGAATAGAATATGTATTCTTTGGTTTATATTGGTTTGATTTATTTTGTTTTACGGCATATCAACTTTAATGGGTTGTTTAATGCCGACAACATTTTTAGGATAGATTCGTATGAATAGAATATGTATTCTTTGGTTTAGATTGGTTTGGTTTATTTTGTTTTACGGCATATCAACCTCAATGGTTTATTTAATGCCGACAACATTTTTAGGATAGATTCTTATGAATAGAATATGTATTCTTTGATTAAGATTGGTTTGGTTTATTTTGTTTCACGGCATATCAACGATAATGATTTATTTAATGCCGACAAGATTTTTGTGATAGATTCGTATGAATAGAGTATGTATTCTTTATTTTAGATTTGTTTGGTTTGTTTTACGGCATATGAACCACAATAGGTTATTTAATGCCGGCAACATTTTTTATTGCTGGTAATATTTTGTTTTGTCAAAAATCTGTTTCTGGTAATTTTTTCCTTCAAAATTGTATTGCTGGTCATAATTTTGTCAAAACGTATTGCTGGTAATAGTTAACTATTTGCCCATAGCTGGGACCCTAACAGGTGCTACCACCCAGGATCAGGGTGGACCTGGGGCCACCACCAATTAAGAGGTTGTTCTACGCTACTCAAAACCTCCTGATCAGAGGCCTTGCTGCATACCCAGGACGAAAACATAAAATAAATCACTATTTATCGCTATCTATTCTCTTTTATTTCCCACTCTACACCCCCTTTCACAAAGGTATCTGATCAATAAAAAGTAAAAAAAAAAACTTTTAAGGGGCTAGAGAAATTTAATGCTTACAGGAAATATTACCGAGAGGAAGGGTAGTGAAACAGCTAGTAAACTAACTAGTGATATTGTTTGTATAAAAGAATCTAAGATATGTCGGCCTACTAATACTATTATTACTACGACAACCGGTGCAACGTAAAATTTTCTCAAATCGTTTTGTGACAACTAGTAAATATACATAAACATGCCTTCTTCTCCTATTACTAGTATTGCTATACAAACACACAGGCACGCGCGCACGCACACACACATCCACACACATACACATACACGCACATACACATACACGCACAAATATACATTATCATTCGATCCCGCATAAACAAACTAGTATTATGATACGTTTACACACATAAATTATACACACAAACGCTGCCTGATAACCTTAATGCATTCAAGTATGCTTAAACAATAAAAAACAACACATTTAAAAATAACAGAATCATTTTCTCTTTCTTTTTTTCTTTTTCACAATATCTCATTCTCTGATGAATCTTTAATAAAATCGAATCATATTAGATTTATAAACGTTTCCTATTTGTTCCTCATCCTATCAAAAACAAGAAATCTAAAACAGAATTTGTTTTCTTTTAGAGCTATGTATAATGCCCTTAGAAAATGTATGAATCCTCTTTTTTCCCCCAGCTGTGGATAAATAGCAGGACAGACCTAGTTTTATAGCCTTGGATGGCAACTGACCTACCGCAGAAAGAAATGACAACCTACTTTGGGGAAAAAAAATCTGTCTCGTCAGTCATGTAGCGAAAGATACATGATCGCCTAAGCGTGTATCACACATGGCAAAAATAAATAAATAAATAAATAAAAATATCCAAGTCACCAAACAGAGTTTCGGATATCGAGCCGAGGCTACTGTTCACAGTATTTTTTACGGTTTTAACAAATAATTGGCTCTGCCATATCGGCTAGTCGTCCCCGGCAAGATTTGAATTCACAGCTGACCACTGATTCTCAATATATTGTGCTATGAAATATCGTTACAGCATATAGGTGTGTGGAAGTAGTAATGGCATGACGTTAGTATTTTAATAAAAGAATAAGTATTAAAATCTTATTCAAATAATTCTTTTCACTATACTTCGATTATGTTATTTTAAATAATTTGGTTCAATATTTTGTATATTTTTTAAATCTATAGTGTTATTTCATAACATTTAAATGTGTATCCTTTAAAATTTTTGCTAAGTGTGTCGTAATATTTTCATTTGCCCCTAGTTGTGCCGTTGCTTAAAAAGGTTGCGAAACATTGTTCTGGACTAATTACTATTGATCCATATGTCTGGGTGATGAGTAAAATTAAAATCCACTTTTTCCAAGAATATATTTTTATTTGTAAGCTAACGCGACTTAATCTTGTCACAACGAGTCCATGTACAGCATCGCATCCATTACACTACTTACACAATTGTACATCTTGAGATTATTTACATCAGTTTATTGAGTTCGTTTCATTTTCTCTGTCCTTTAAGAAAAGCTCTTATTCATAAAATATCGCGGTTTAATAAAATACATCGCAATTCAATATAAGCATTATGTATTTTATTAAGCGGCGATTTATTTAGATTCGTAATATATGTCCATAAGCAATTCTAAAGTAAATCAATAGGTATTTATTTTTTGTTAATCTCCATCTCTGTTAATCTTCTTGCTTGTCATTGCACTTTTAATGCAATCATTCTTGAAGTCGTAAATCTCAAACAATATTGTTCTAATACAGTGCTTCTCAAACAATCTACTTGGCGAAATGGCATTTACTTTTCTCATTGTGTAACGTACCTGTAATAATTCGTAGTAATATTGATTTATACCGGAAACAATATATATAATGCATACAATAAAAGTTGAATTTTTTTTTTATTTTGCATTTATTTTGCCAAAAATAATTTAATATCAAAATATATCAAAAGTAAAAAAAAAAAAAAAAAAAAATGGAAAAACTTCAAATGATTCGTTAGCATGATCTGGACGCGTACCGGCAGCAGATGGTTCGTGTACCGGCACCGGTCCGCGGACCACCATTTTGAATAGCACTTTTATAATAGATCTTGATCAATATTATTTGTTTTGATCTTGACTAAAGTCTTTCGCTATTTCTACACCTAACATTCTTTTCCTCTTGCTATCTCGTAGATACACACACACACACACACACACACACACACACACACACACACACACACACACACATATATATATATATATATACATACATATATATAAATATATATAAATATATATTATTTTTAATAGTTTCCATAAAAATAACTAGAACCTGTAAATCCTTTGATAATCCATGTCCCCTATGTTTACAAGAAAAATTGCATATTATAAAGTTTCATAACAATAAAAACCTGTTAAACCAAAGAAATGAATTAACAGTGTTATGCTGGCATTGTCTACCTCTTACCTTAAAGTATAGTTAAAAATATTTCATAAATAATTACATATTATAATTGTATAGTCATTATTTTATTAGTATATAATGGTCGACCCATCATTTATTTGATTTATTCAACTATAATTTTCTACCGCCTATGCAATACAAATAACAAATTATATAGTTTTTTCACACATTTTTAATTTTACATATAGACCCCGTTTAGAAGCTTCCTGAGTATATTAATTATTTTTTGTCATGTCATTCAACGATACAAGGGAACAATTACCGCAACAAATGTATTATTGATTTTTTAACATATTAAAATATGTTTAAAAAATCTGTTTCTGATAAATTTATGTTTACTTCAACAAATCGGCAAATCTTACTTGGATGCACCAATAATACATTTGTTGCAGTAATTCTTCCCTAGTATCGTTGAATGTTATTTCTTAGTATTAGTTTTCTTGGCATGTAATAATAACCCACCAACCTCCAACCTCTGAACTTATATTTATATATCAGCGTAGACGTGACGTTCATTGGTTAATCTAGACATACCCTTAAGGATATTTTTAATTTAGACTTCATGCCCACTTTAGCTTACGAAAGAGGTGAAGATTTGTTTTTTAAATTTCCTTAATAAATCATCTTTATCATTAGTTATCTAGCATCGCTTGAACCATCTTAGTACAGAAACAAGAATTGTTTTTTGTGCAGCGATGTAAAATGTTTTATTGTCATTTATTATAACAAAATAGTATAATAATATTTTGTTCTATTTTGTATTGAGCACTTTTGAAAAAAATAAATGCTTCGAACTGTAGATTTTTTTAACTTATATGTTCTTTCTCTCATTCATATATATATATATATATATATATAAAGGTAAGATAAAAAAAATGTAGCATAATTCCACTGTCCGAATAATTTAATTTAAAAGTGGACTGAATACACAGTAGAGCCAAATAATATTTATTATAGGAGATTAAAACAAAATCGTTTGTTTCTTGTTTTTTCTTTCTCTTTCGAAAAAAAAAGAGGACATATTCGGCTTTTGAAATTAATCGTTCACTTACCAGAAATTTACCATTGTGCGAGGAGACATATTCGTCGAAATACGATAGCTACTGTGTAGCGATTTTGAACAAGTTTTTGTTTTAATATAATAACTAATGCAGACACAAGTTTTACACATTGCTGACGCAAGAAACACACACACACACACACACACACACACATATATATATATATATATATATATATATATATATATACGTATGTTTGATTAAAAGTCAACAAAAGCTTTTTATTATTATTAAGTTTTGCGTGTGATTTTAAATGTTTTTGCAAACAATTTAACATGAATAAAGTATTAGCAAATTTCGGAATAAATATACATTTATCATTAATAATAATAATACTAAGACAGATGATAATAAGAGACTAACATACTGTATGACAGGAAGTAGCAAAGAAATACTATTTGAACCGGATGAAACGGACAGAGAACAAACATCAGACTTCTTTAATAGTGATTTATGTAAATCGAAATTATTCTGGCAGTGAAGAATCTATGTTTAACAATCCAACGGAAACAAGGAAAATGTTATGAAAGTTATAAAAGTATAAATCCTTGTTAATGAACTTTACATTGTCTGTAACTCAACTTGTATGAATGGTAAACTGCTGCGTAAATACACCACACAAACAAATATAATTTTAAACAACACTATGAATATTAGAAACCTGCATCCGAATCCAAAATTATTTCCACGAAACAGACTCTCATCTCCGAGTTTTGACTTCAAAGTACACTTATATATATATATATATGTATATATTATTATTGTTATTATTATTATTATTATGTTAGGATATTACATCGAAAACATGTCAAAATCGAAATCGCTAAACAATTGTAATCGTGTTTCGATGCGTGTCAAAAACATCTCATAAAGCGATTGTAAATTACTGGCGAGTGAAGGATTTTTATTTAAATGCAAAATGCAACCTCTTTTACGAAAAAAGAAAGAAGTAGGGTTTATAAGTTTTCTGTGAATAACTCAGATCAACCAACCGAATATGACTTATGTTAGATTTAAACTATGCGAAGAAGCAAACAAAAATTAAGAAATAATTTTCCATAAATGGTTCATGCTCCGTAGATTGGTAGTTAATAGCTGCACAGGCGTTAAACAGGACACGCCTTTTCCTTTTCCACACTAGACAGTATCTTTTTATAAGAATATATATATATATATATATATATATATATATATATATATATATATATATATATATAATAATGAAATCGGATCGAGTCTTTAGAAATTCATTTAGGTGATAATTCATTTCTTGGGATCAGCAAACATTTGTTCAGACGAAATATTTTATTTTTGTAAAATATTTGGTCTTAGGACTCCTGTTTTATGAGTATATTTGCTCTTTTCTTACATTAAACAATCTTTGGATTTATATTCTTCTTATAATTATCCCTACTAATTACGACGTGATATATATATATATATATATATATATATATATATATATATATACGCACACACACAGGGGGTTGGACAAAATAATTGGAACACTTGTTAAATTCAAAGAAAATTTATTTAATATGGAGTTGGTCCTCCTTTAGCCTCACAGACAGCTTTAATACGTCTAGGAATGGAATCATAAAGCTTCCAGACTTCATCCAGAGGAATTTTAAGTCATTCTTCCATTAAAACCTTCTCCAGCACTTTATGTCACGACGGTGAAGGATAGCGGCTCCTAAATTGTTGCTCCAAAATGCAACCCAAATGTTCAATAATATTGATATCTTGAGATTGGGGAGGCCACTCCATATGTTCTAGCTCACTTTTATGCTCTTCATACCAATTTTTAACCACTCAAGCGGTATGTATTAAAACATTATAATCTTGGAAGATGCAGTCAGCATCAGGGAATAAAGTCTTGGCCATTGGATGAACATCTCCCAAAATTTTCAGGTAATCTTTGCTGTTGATTCCACCATGCAGGGCAACTACTGGACTGAGACATTTCCATGATATGTCGACCCAAATTATCACTGATCCACCTCCACTGTTGGAAGAAGGCAGTCAGGGTTGTAAGCTTCTTTGGGCTGCCTCCACACATAAACTCGGCCTGATGTTGGGAAAAGAGAAAAACTGGATTTGTTTGAGAATATGACTTGCTTCCATTGGTCTGCAGCCCAGCCATTGTGATCTCTGCACCACTTCAACCTCTTTTGAATGTTGCGAGTAGAGAGAAGAGTTTTCCTCACAGCGGCTCTTCCATGATATGCAGCCTTATGAAGCTCACGGTGAACAGTTTTAGTCGAAACTGAACTATTCAGATGAATATTCAACTCAGCAGTCACTTTGGCCGCATTTTGCCGATGATTTTTTCCACATTGCGTTTCAATGCACGTCAGTCCCTGTCAGTAAATTTGCAAATCCGACCCGAATTGCTACGGTTGCTAGAGATCTTGCCCTTTGTCTTCAATTGCATCAGAGTTCTTGATATGGTAGCTCTTGAAAGACAAAACAGTTCAGCAACCTTAGTGATTGAGGCTCCTCCCATGCGAGCTCCAACAATTTGCTCTTTTTCGAACTCGGAGAGGTCAAGCATTTAGCTTAAATTTTACTAAATTCTAAAGATAAATAAGACAAAGACAGTAAATTAGATAAATAAACGTATTTACAATAGATATAACCTGAATATTACGAAGTTTTACTTAAAGTTCTTAATATAATAGGTCTTTGAAATATAGGAGTGGATTTTGCAATAGGTTGCAATTATTTGTCCAACCCCATATATATATATATATATATATATATATATATATATATATATATATATATATATATATATATATATATATATATATACTATTAAATTCTTTGAGGATATTTGTACGTATTTAGCAAAACACGCAAATATGATGAAAGAAGAGAATATTGCAATTCTTGTTCTAGCTACTTAAAGAAAATGCCGTTAGCATCGTTGACTGCGACAATACTTGGTCTCAAATGTTGACCTGTCCGGAAGGAGATGATCTTTATTTGATTTAGTTATTGTTCTACTTATGGCAAATTTCAGTGATTTTATAGTATTAGCTGGTGGATGATTGTCTTCCTTACCACTCAACTAAGACCTATACGTAGTAGTCTAACGGATTCATGTCTGTATGGGTGATGTGAGCATGGAAATGATAACTCTACTTTTGGGTCATCTTCTAAGCCTTGTTTTTTGGCAGAAGGTCCCCCTTTGCTCACGCTCTCTACCCAATGCCTTCTCATCGCATTAAGCCTAAAACTCTTAAGAAGTCATCTCTCTCATTGCTCACGATCCCCACAACTATTACGGCTGAATGTAACATCGTGTGCATGACCACTGAAACATCCTGAAGCTGTCTGCCTAAACTTCTGTCATTCCTTATGCTGACCTTTTTATCCTGAGCTCTTCGTCATAGAAAAACCAAAATATTCCAGACTCAACAAGCGCTATGCAAAGAATATACGGTTATCTTTTGTCTTTGCAGACATGAATTATCCTCTCCACAACACAATACACTTTTATCGATGGCTTTCAGGTAAAAGTCTTCCTATACAGTGCCTTGAAACCTTGAGGTACTTTAAAATGGTATTAATTATCATTCTCGGATTACTTTATGCGGCATTAGTACAAATTTAGGGCTTCTGATGGTATTAGGACACTTAGGAGTTTTAGGTTTGGCTTCTGCTGTAGAATCACTTGCGGCCGTTTGCTGCTATTTGCTACATTTGTCAACAAACGGCTGTGCAACTTTCAGGAAGCGAGCAATCTTTAAATCTCTTTACACTGTTGTCAGGGCAGCCTGTATTTTCTTTAGCTGCATTAACTTGGTGTTTGTCAACATTTATCAGAAAATACTTGATGATCAGAACAAATTAGAAAAGTTAGAGCTTTTTAAAAACGTTTCCTAAAAAAAGGATTTAGTCTGTGCACTGATGTCGACATAAAATGGCGAAGCGCTGTTTTATGTTTAATCAATCTTTTTGGCCTGAACACTGCGTTCAAGCATGAAACAGATTGTCCCCACTTGATGTAGACTTCAGTGTCCACATTTAAATTTAGGTACTCTCTATCTTGAATAATGAGCAGTTTTACTCTGTAAACCTAGCATACCTTAAAACTATATTTTATATTTTATATGAATATATATATATATATATATATATATATATATATATATATATATATATATATATATATATGTATGTATATATATATATATATATATATATATATATATATATATGCATATTTCATTGGAAACGACAGACAAGGTGTTTCCATTTAGTTTTTTATACAATTTCTCATGCGATCTAATATTTTCTCTTTTCGGATGATAAATTATATAAAAACTGTCCTAATATTCTTTTTATCCGAGCGCTTTTGGCTATACATTTAGCCATTTTCAAGGATTATATTTTAACTATTAAAATAAGAAATAGTTTGTTGTATGTATGTTTTATAAAATGTTTTCATTTTTCAAAACACAGTCAACATATTTTCTCCATGTTCAAATTTAATAAAATTAACTTTGAACATGGACATAATAATATTATATATATTATAAACACATGTAAAAGACGGGTTATCATTACTTGTAGAGAAAATCATATATAAAAGACGTGTTACAATTGCTTGTAGAGATACTCACATATAAAATGGGGTCTATCATTACTTGTAGAGAAAATCTTATATAAAAAACGGGTTATTTCGTGTAGAGAAAATGGAATAAATTTCAACACTGATATATTTTCATGTATATTTTTATAACTAATAAAGGAGTAACAATATAGAGAAAATATACTAGTGTGGCATAGTTGAAAACAAAGAAAACGTATAAAAAAATAAGTAGTAGTGTGTGTGTTATTGTTTGTGTATGCGCGCGCTTGCCTGACCGAGTGAAGTATTCACAGCAGAATGGAAAGCTGGAGAAGTGTTATACCTACTGCATTCTATAATGGAAAAATGAAAGAGGCAGAAAATTCCCTTTTTTATAGACCTGAAACGGCGCCACCAAAAGGGTTTCTTTATTGTCCAAGGGGAGGAAATCACCACATAACCACGAATTACACCTTTAGACATGTTTATCAACGCGCTATGTTATCTTGAGAAAAATAAATACGTATTAAATCCCATTTCTCAAATGAATACTTATATTGTAAGTTAAAAACATATATTCTGCTTTACATTATATGCAAATAACCTTAATACACACTGTTTAAAATTAATCGGGGCGCCTAATTCACACAAGGTATCCATTAAAAATGACGTCTAAAGGAATATAAATTTCGGATGAAAAATAAATCCATTTATTCTTTAGAAAATACGTATGCTTTCAGAAAAAAAATGTCACATACATAAACATATGAAAGTCCCACAAAGTTATAGGTATTTTTAATAATAAAAAAAAAAACAACAGAACATTATTTTATCAGCATACCTATAATTTCTAGTGTTCTACGAGATGTTTCCTATATTTCCCGAAATCCTTCCAGCAGAAAATAACCTAGCCAATTAAATGTTGTTAAAATCTTTTCTGTAATATGACATACAGTTTGGGGTGCCATTTTCTATACACGCCACAATGTAACTCCACCGTAACGTTCCAAATAAGTTGGTTTGTAACGTTATCTTATCAAGAAATGGATTCTAGAACGTGCATTACTTTTTTTAATCGGTTTCACCCCATGCAAGGCAGTAAAGCCACTAACACAGAAGGGGTTATTGGGTGTGAAGAATTAGGAACAGAGACAACAATAATGAGCGGGAAGAGAAAAAAGTAATCGGTAGGAGAATAGATAGCGATTGAGATTGCATTGAAATTTTTGCAGATTAATGTTGGTTGGAAAGAATGGATCTGAAAGGGAGTTTCACAAGCGAGAAGTGCGAGAAATGGAACTGTTAGCATAGAATTTATGGCTACATCTAGCCAGCTCAGCTGTAAATTGATGAGATCTCGACGCCTGTTTAGCATTGTGCTTAAAAGTCAACAGCGTCTAGATATCATAGCAGACATCTCATCTGAACAATTAACATGAAAATATTTATAGAAAAGACACAGAGATCCAAACTTACGGCAATGAAAAATGACTGAATCCGAGCCACCAGATCATGACCAATAATATTACTGATTCTTTGGATTTTATCAAAAGGCTCAAGATATGAAAAGGGGTAACATGGACGAATGGTAGACATAAATATGTATGATAGATTCTGAAGATAAAGATTGTCTCGCTCGAAACAGTGAACAGACATTTCCTAGCAGCTGACCTAGCAATGAATTCAATATAGTCTTTCCCTTTCATGTCATTTGAGGACGTGAACCTGAGAAGGCGCAAGGAGCCACTTCCCTGGAGGTTAGCATCAGCCATACAAATGGAAGGCAAGGGATGGGTCTCTCAGAAGATTAATGAGAAGATCACATAAAGATAAATTTTAAGCGCTACAAGAGACAAGAAGCTGTGGAGAGCCATGATTGTCTAAGTTATGAGGGGATACGACATATAAAGAAGAAGAATTCATCACCGAAATTGTTTGGTCCAAATTATTGCCGTATATGATAAAATCGTCTTCGCAAAATGGCGCTCGTTTAAGTTATTAAAAGGGGTACCGTCCATATGTGGCAGCAATATTCTAAGCGTTGAAAAATGGTAGATATAGATATGTATGATAGATCCTGGAGTGAAAAATTGTCTCATACGACACAGTGAACCAGTAGTCGACAAAGCAATGGATTTAATATTTCACTAATTTAATATTTCCACTTCATGTCAATTGAAAACGTTAAACCAAGATGTTGCAACAAGTAACTTTCCTGGAGGTTAGCATCAAATGTGCTGATAAAAGCGACAGATGTGTCCCTCAGATAATTAATGGAGAGAAGTTTATTTTTGGAGGCGTTAAAAGATATCTTTTGCCCCAGTTAACAACGAATATGAAGTCGTTTTGGACATCGGCAGCCATTTTGAATTTGTCGGACCAATCAAAACTGATTCGTCATCAGCGTAGATAAGTTGAGACCTGATGTCATTGCTAAGTTCATTATTTCTTATACGTAAGTGAAGCTAAATAATGTTACTTTATCCACTGTGCCATGTGTTCTCAAGGACACATGGCACAGTAGATAAAGGTGTTAGATCAAGTGACAAGAAAAAGTGTGTGAGTTCAATACCCGTTTAAAGCAGTGAAGCACTTTTCATTAACAGGAGATAACTGATAACTGACATCCATTAAACCTGGCACGTGGAACTAGAACAGTCTACCACACTGAGCGAAATAAAGGTTTAATTTCGACTTTCCAACCACCTGAAGAAGTGCCGGAGCGTACAGCGATCTAAACGTTGTAATAAATATGGCGACAAAGATGAGGACAATAGTCCGAATAATGTAAATAATGTGAAGAAAAATGTTCGGATTTTATAACTGACTCGTGTGGAATACCCACCTAAAAACTAGTCACCACCAACAGCAGTCCTAACAACATTCATAGTCCTGCCCCCTAACACTCTTTCAATTAAACTTGAAATTAAACTAGTTATGCGTAATACTAGAATATTTCCCACCACTTCTAATGCAATCAGGGATATAATTAGGAAGAAAAATAAAAACAACACATATTTAAATAAATTGTTTACAATACAAAAATATTTATGTGAGGAAGACATCAGGTGGTCTAAAAGCCCGTTTCTACGAACGTAAAAGAGATTTGCGTTTAAACATTCTAACAAACTTCCTCGTAATACATAGAAACAAAACTGGCCACAACTTTCATTTTACTAATCCCACATTAATTAAGAAGGGACATAATTCTTTTAGGAGAAAATACTTTGAAAGTAATATTATTACCAAATATAGACTCAAGTCAAATGGATTATTGAATTTATTCTTAGACGATCTAACTTCTGTCTAAGTTTCTGAGATGAGGTATTATGTACATTATTTACATTATTCGGACTACGGTCCTCATCTTTGTCGAACAGAGCATGGGTTCAAGACATCCGTATACCGTAAACCGACATTCACCAGAAGTACCTCAATTTTAACTCCCATCATCCACACAGCGTAAAAATGGTACGTGGAACTAGAACAGTCTACCCCAGTGAACGAAATAAAGGGTTCAGTTAGACTTTCCAACCACCTGAAGATGGCCGGAGCGTACAACAGCCGAACCGTTGTAATAATTATGGCGTCAAAGATGAGGACAATAGTCCGAATAATGTAAATAATGTACTAATTTCTGTCTGTCTAAAACAGACCGTACATAAAAAAGTTCCGATAAAACCAACATAGATACTTTCTGCTGGACACACACACACACACACACTCACACAATTACGAATACACATTCATTAAGTGATGGCTACAAAACAAGTATAATTCTTACAAGTATACATACACATATAATTATTTACTGTTATATTGCACCGGCACAAGAAGTGTGTGTTATGTCATTTTGCCTATTTAAACAACAAAATAAATCACGTATAGATGTTCGATACAATTAATTCATAACTTCAATCCCGATGCGCTACATCCCATTTGAAAATTAATAGACAGACATTGTCGGCGGAATTTATGTCTGGAGGAAATCTTGATGGATAAATACATTTAAAATGGGGATTTTTGTCGAGCTCCTAAATTCCCAGCATCCGCTATCACACTCGTGCATGCGTGCACACACATATACACACGCACATATATATGCATAGATATTCAGTCAGGAGTTCGAGTCTAAATATGTATTCGTATATGTAATTTCTGCAGAATTAATGGGCTTATTTTGAATCAATCATTTTTATTACTTCAAATGATACCCGTGTTTGAAATAGACACCCCGTTTTATTTTGTATTAGCGCTATCGGTTGTGCACACTTGAGAAATTAAAAACAAAGTGCTCTCCGGCTGTGTTCGAAACTTTATCTGCCTTTATAGGAGAAACCATCATTTGATCAGGCGTATTTATGACCGCTTTACAAGAAATAGCCTAACATTTTCCATTTTCTATTTGAAGGAATGCACACGTACTCGATCAGTCCATTTTCCTCAGTTTTCTTATCCGATAGACATCATGCACACGGTTTAGTATAAAAACAGGGTTTTCTATTTCAAACTAAGTTATCTGCTATAAATAACGACTGATGTCATAAAAATGTATAAGAATACTGATGTATAAATGTATATAGTGTATCACATAAAGGTAAACACATACAACGCGGTAATACGCACACGTATATACACGCAGACACACACAGTACAATTCAAAATTTTCCGGTCATCTATTGTAATTTTTTAAATTAGCCTAAAATGTAGGTGTTTTCTTCTTTAAATAAGAAGAAATTGTTATACTTGGTTAAAAAAAATGTTAGATGATTTTTTATAAGAAATTTTATTACGATAAAAAGAAAACAAAAGCATTTTATGATTAAATTTTGGTTTCGACGAAAGATCCTCCTTAAGCATTGATTACTGCAGCACAAATATTTGACATTCGTTTCTCAAAGTATAAGTTTGATAATTGATTCCTTTCTTTTTTTCAATAACTCTAAGAGCTCATTTTCACTCTTCTGTCAAGTGGCTTCCAAACATTTGAACTTTAGTATATATATATATATATATATATATATATATATATATATATATATATATATATATATATATATAGATATGACTAAATTAAATTCATGAATAATTATATTTGAGATACCATTACATGACTATCAAGAAGACTCACATTAAATCTCGCTGATTGTAGCTCAATTAGGACCTATTTATTACAAACACGCAAAACCTATCAAACACCGTCCATATCATGCTAGTAGAAAATACGACAAAAATATCCTCATCCACGTGTGAAAAATGGATAAAAATAATGGAAGAACCTATAATAAATAGGAAAAAGCAACATATTATAATATTAACTATGAACACGGTCACAATGTGGTGATTGTGTTTGAAAAATAAAAGAAACAAAATTCCCCTCACTATAGATAAAAATCGACATATCCAATGAAAGAAAAACATTGATAGCTAATAACATTGCCAAAAGCATTCGGATATAAAGAACATTTGGACACGTTTTAGACATTTTATGTCTAGAAAAGAAAACACTTATACGAATACAAAAAAAAGCTTAATCACAGTGCATTATCTGGCGCGTTTAATAAAACTTGTATAAAAGAAGGATTGCTGCCCAAATACATTATTATATATATATATATATATATATATATATATATATATATATATATATGTGTGTGTGTGTGTGTGTGTGTATGTATATATATATATATAGGTATGTGTGTGTGTGTGTGTTTAGATAAATTGGCAAAATGGATTCACTCACATATCTTCAATAAATTAAGTGCCCTTCGCGCCATTAAAAATGTCAAACCATCTTTCCACACCGTTCTGATACTTAAATGTTGAAAGTTGCAAAAACTGGCTCCGATATTACAACTACTTCCTGTGGTAAGGAAATGGCATCAATCTGAAGTTGTTATCAAGGCGCCAACTTTATGAAGAGAAATGTTACAATGGAGGAATTTTTGAATTAAAGGCAAGAGTCCGAGTGGAGACTGGAAAGCTGTCGGTGGTTAGGGCGTTCCTCTCATGGAAGACATTTACTTTATCGACAGGGCTTCGTAGCAAACTAATCAGGAACCTAGCATTACTTACCGAACCAAAAACAATTACGTTCCTTTGGCTTCTGATTGGCTGTTCTTAGGACGTGTTGCATTATGGTCAAAGCGCCGTAGGGGTCAGAGGTTTTACGACTACCTGTCCAATCAACGCAAGCCGTCTAATAACTAAGTCTTTCTCTTCTTCGCCCATTTTCTTCATTCCACACACTCTTATGGCCACAATTTTAGGTTTAGGGCCTTATCTATGTCTTCATTTTATCTCACCAAATCTCATCTTCACCCGAGGGATATTTCTTTAAACTTTCGTTTAGATCCTCCGCCGACCCCAGAAACTTTGCTAGCTCAGCTTCCGCAGTGTAGATGGTCAGATTGGGTTCGTTTATAAAAGGTTTCTGCGTGCGTTTCTCTATCAACTTGATTTCTGCTTTTAAGATGTTTTGTTTTGTGGTTAAGGTGAACGGATATTTTAGTAATTCGGTTTCGTGCTCAAAATGTTACGAGTAATCATTAAAAAAAAAGTTTTCGATATTATTTGGTTAAATTCGATGTTAGCAACAATCTTAAAAATAATTCCGATCAAACCAACATTATTAGTATACGACTGGAGTGTTACGCCCAAGAAAATATTGTTCATAAAATATTTACAAATGTTATGTAATCCTTTCTGTTTCATGCTTTTTAGTTCTAGACGCTAAATATCTCTGTTGATTTTATTCAATGAGTTTGTAGAACATTACATCAGGGTGATATAAATATTTCTCATAATTTCTGCAAACTCTATATTTAAATAAATTTGTATCGTTATTATTCAGTTATCAGATTATGTACCCTTGATTTTTATCACCATGCAAAATCTTACAATTAATTACATTTTATTGTCATAATTTTGGAGAGATTTTCCAGTGTTTTCTTTAAATCTGACATTATTCAGTCAAGCAAATATTCCGTGATTTTCCATTAGTTTATATGCCTTATCTGACTTATGCATTCAGTATAAAAGAACGATGCCATTTTTTATTCGATTCATGGGATATTTACATTTTTTTAAAAAGCAAGATGCGAATATAATTAGGATATATGAGATAGATAGATAGATAGATAGATAGATAGATAGATAGATAGATAGATAGATAGATAGATAGATTTTGAATCTTGACCTGAAGAGGTTAAGAGATCAAAGAATCTGTTTCACAAAATACAGCTGAAGAAAAAAAACATCTAAATAAAACTTTCTATTTTCCAATAAAATACTAAGTAAATGTGGATGAGTCAGTCTTATGTACGTGGGATGGCGCATCCTTGTTGTGAATGTCGGAACTGGTTGAACTAAGGGACCTAATTTTGCCTATAGGGAAACGAGAGGTCAGCAGTATTTCGTTTGTGGGAAAGCTTGTAGGTTGAAAATTATTCATCACCCCGTAGTGGTAGTATTGGGAATGTTTGTAGTATCCTCGATATCCATGTGACAGAACGTTAGACTTCTAACTTAAACAGGCAACTGTACATGAAGTATAACATCCCAATTAATCTCCACTAAATGTAATAGGGTAAAAAATTCACACCTGCAACTTAAACAATTCACTCTTTCTTTTCAATCACAAAAACTAATATTTTACCCAAAGATTGAAATTCTAATATATAGTTAAAGAGGAAGATGTCACATAAATTTACGAATGACGTTATCAAACTGTTTTATAAACATCAATCCGTCATAAGTAATTTACCAAAAATTCATTTTAAACTTAAGAAAAACTAATAAGAAAAAGATAACTTGAATCAAATAAATTTTGTTTTAATTTTTTTATTAAATAACGGTGTTTTACACAGTTAATCTAAACAATAAATGTACCATTAGTCAATTTTAAATGATGGACAACCCAGTCATTTTTTTAAAATATGAGCGTGCAAATATTCAACTCATTTAACTGAAGAGTCATATTATCTGACCATATTATTTGATTATGGTGGTGAAATCTTGTGCTAAACTATCCCCACTTTTCAGAAGAATCGAATACAGAATCGAGGTAGCCAAAAGCTTTCCTCTTGTTTTGAATTCTAACTTTTCATTCACCTTGATTGAATTAGTCAACCAAAGCTAAAGATCTCAGTTTGTTGTAAGGTTTAACCATCAGGTGAACGTGAGGGAGATGGATTCAAAACTTTCACAAATTTACAATTTTTTGATTAATTTCATCAACAGCTAATGTTATTAAAAAAGGATTCTCGTGTAATCACAATGAACATATTTTGCCTGCAATAATTTTTTTAATGTTTCTTTCTGAAATGCTTTTCGTTTTACTATTTAAAGCCCGAAGGACAAAAACAAAGGTAAAAATTGTCTATTACGTTGCCTGTTTTAATGTCAAGTATTAATGAATGCAGTGACCAAGATTTTCCTCCAATAATAAAAAAAAAACATTTCTGCAATATAGGCATAAATGCTTTCTTCAC
>CAHIKZ030000042.1:1120000-1180000 GCA_903632075.3 Acanthosepion pharaonis | reverse complement strand
ATGATAACAGCAAAATTGCAATATGAGCACTGGTAAAAATGATGCTGAAAACATTAGGTTTATAATACTCAGAAGTTCATACCCAGATGTCCTCAAGGACACATGGCACAGTGGATAAAGTCGTTGGTTAGATCCAGTGACAGACCCAAAGAAGGTGAGTTCAATACCTGGTTAAGGCAGTGTAGAACTTTCAGAGGGAAAATTAGACTCCTTAATAATCACTGTCTCAAATCCATACATCCTCCCCAGAGAACTCAACCGAAATAAATTTTTCTTGCATTTATTGTCATCCACAGACAGACTGTTTCACAGTTCATCAGTGTGACTAGACGTCCAGTTGCCTATAGCTAGGATCAATATATATATATATATACTTACACAATAAAAAACGAAATTATTTGTACACCCATCAACTCTGAATGTTTTTTTCATTATTTCTCTTATTGCAATTGATTTACCAGTCGTGGTTTCAGATAAAGTGGATAACATTTCTTTCATGGCTTTCAATGAATCCTGACTCGAATCCTATTGAAAATCTATGGCAAGTTCGAATTAATCGTCGGTCAACAAAAACCTTCAAGAATTAGAACCATTGAAGTATGGAAGAAAATCCAAGAAAAGACTTGTTTAAATCACATCAAAAACTTCAGAAAATGATTGCAGCGAGTTATATTAATATTGCGATCATTCTTCAATTTTTTTTTCTATTTTTCATTCTGTACGAATAATTTTAACTTTTCCTCTTTAGTTTTATCCTATTTTGCATAATTTGCCGTTCAAATTTGTAGCATTTAACTTATTGTAATGAAAATTTAGGTTTATATTCCTTTTTTGTGCTTATTAACATATTAAAAATCTCGTAATACGCGCATTAGATTCTGAGAAATGGATAAACATATTCAAAATTGATTGATGTACGAATAATTTCGTTGTTCACTGTATATAAATAGGTGTGTGTAGTAAGAGATATCATTTCTCGATTTCATCTCTTTCAGGTGGCAATCTCATCTTTCAGCACTATTGGTATATGCCTGAAAACCGGACTATGGATTGAGTTCATGCCTTTTCGGGAGCGATCAATGATTGTGTCAGCTCAAAGTAATTTATATCAAAATATTGATCGTTCTGTTTGTGTTCAACTCGTGATAATACCAGATTAGCGTGTATTTACTAGAAAATTTACCTAAGATCCTCTCAGCTAAATTGATACGTAATCTATAGGTCGCCTCCGTGTGTGTTGAAGTGTGTACATCAATGTACCTTAGGATGTATCTGCAACAGGAATACGGGAGCAATCCTATTAGATGTCTGCACTCCAAAATGTGTGACCAGGCATAATATACTTAGGCACACACACAATTACAGGAACAAACTCACACGTATATATGTATATGTGTGTCTGAGTGTGTGTTTTTGTGTGTGTATGTGAGTACGATAAGATTAGGTATGATTCATTTTTAGGAAGATTTGGTAACAATTTTATTCCTATCATATGATATGTGTTATGTATATTTGCAGAAATCCAACATCTCTCTCCCTCAAACACAAACACAACACCTACATTACCATAAATACACGAACGCAAACACGCACATTCATACATATGTATAGTGATTTTCCAAAAGCTGTTTAGATGTGAACGAAAAGTGTGTGGCACAGAGTGAGGATCGATCTCACTACTTAGTGTGGTAATTGTTCTAGGGACACAAGCTTGCTAACCAAATATGTGTGTGTGTGTGTGTGTGTGCCAAAAGTTCTCAAAATTAATGTGTAGAAAAAGACAACATGAATAAAGGAAAGAAAGAAGAGGAAAACTCTATGTAGTTTTAGCCGACGCGTTTCGTTCACTACGGACTTTATTAAGGCAAAGAACGAAATTAATTTATTTGAACAAAGTATCAAAAACAAAAACACGAAATTTTGCTAGTTACTAGAATTTAGAAGCTAAACTATCCGGCACACTTAGCAAAATATTAGCCACACTCCTCGGCACTATTAGTTCATCAGACATGAAAAAAAAATTCAGGTGACTTCCTAAACACATTAAAAAACATAGGCATCAAACCATCGCCAGTTTAGAAAGTAAAATCTCTATGCACAATCGTCCATATAGAGAAATTCCTAAATCTACTAAAAATACACCTAACAGAATTAAAATTACTTCTTGCAACACATAAAATCATAAAAATACGAGAGCTCATCACTAAGAAATGCTACTTTATTTTGGTAACCACCTCGATAGAAAAACATATTTTGACAATGGGATCTCCTCTCAGCGACGTTCTTGTTTGGCAATTTTTAGAGTTTCTAGAAAGTGATCCTTTCAAAAGCATTCTACCAATAAACCCTTCCTATTTCAGATTTATAGACAACTCCCTACTAATATATCTACAAAATACTAATTTAACAGATCTTGCCAACCAACATAACAACATTGAACCTTCAATACCTTTCACTTTTGAAACTGAAAGCAACCACATTCTTCCCTTCATAGATATCATGTTACATAAAAACCACTCCTCTAAAATTGAATCTGGTATAATTATTAACAATTTTTAGCTCCCAATCTTTAAAGAAGAAACATATATAGAAAACACATTCAAAGCCTACAATATCTATATAACTTCATCAACAACGCAAAAAGAAAGGCATAAAAAGTATACAACAGCAACAAAAATAACAGCATAATCCATACAAGGCTCTCTCCCTCCACCAGTTTGCTCACATATTTGTGTTTGGCGACTTTAACGCCCATCATACAATGTGGCTTAACAATGCTACTACTGAACACGCAGACATTCAAACGCTCAATTTTTCAGTCTCTCAATCTCTCATGCAGATAGTTAACTTCCCCACTCGTTTTGCTTTCAACCGGAAAGGTAAAGCCTCTCTTCTCTATCTGTGTTTTACTTCCATCACCGAGTCCTGTAGAGCCACGCAACTCTACCCTCTTGGTAACTCTGATCATGCGGTAGTATCTGTTAACATCTCCTTCAACTCCACCCCTACAAAAAAAAAACTAACATTAGAACTTCGTACTACTATCAACGAGCTGACTGGGATGCGTTCCGTGATTTCCTCCGCGATGCCTCCTGGGATGGTGTCTTTACGCTCCCCGTCCAAGAATGTGCTTCTAAGGTCTCATCCTGGGTTAAAGCTGGAATCGACGTTTTCATCCCCTCAAGGAAATATAGGGCCAAGTCGCCCTCCTCCCCCTGGTTCTCCGCTGCTTTCTCAGCCGCCATCGCCCATAGGAACCACTTCTTTAACCTATTTCGTAGCGACATGTCTGACTGCAATAGACGTCTCTTTGGCTCCGACCGTAACGAGTGTAAGCGTGTCCTCAACGATGCTAAGTCACTATTTGCTGCTCGGATGAAGGAGTGTATTGCATCTCGCAAATTTGGCTCCAAAGACTATTGGCGTCTCTGCAAGAGCGTACTGAACAATTGCAAACCCTCTATACCTCCTTTGTTCAACCAGTTCGAAGTCCTGACCTCCTCTACCGACAAGGCTGAATGCTTTGCTCGGAAATTTTCATTCAACTCAACGCTCGAGTCTTCCGTTGTACCCATACCCGACTTCCCTCTTAGAACTGAGGCTCTATTGAGTGGGTTACACATAACCCCGTCTTTGGTACTGGCTGTTATCTCCAATTTAGACCCCAACAAGGCTAGTGGTGGAGACGGGATACCAGCTATTGTCTTGAAGAAATGCGCGCCTGAACTGTCGCCCGCCCTTTCTAAACTATACAACTACTGTTTCAAGGAATCTAGTTTTCCTGACTGCTGGAAGTCCTCTTCGATTGTTCCTGTCTTCAAGAACTCTGGCGACCCCTCTGACCCTTCTAACTGCCGTCCTATCAGTCTCCTACCCCTCTTCGGCAAAGTCTTCGAAGCCCTAATCAATACCGAGGTGGTTAACCACCTCACATCCCATGACATGCTCTTAGACAAGCAATATGGCTTCTGCTTTGCCCGATCTACAGATGATGTGCTTACGGCCATCACTGAAACTGTCTACCGAGCTCTTCAAAATAACGGGGAAGCTCGTGCCATGGCCTTAGACATCTCCAAAGCATTTGATAGGGATTGGCAAGCCGGCCTTCTTCGCAAGCTCCAGGGTTATGGCATTACGGGTCGATTGTTTGACCTAATACAATCATTCCTGTCAAACCGTAAATTGAAGGTCGTTCTCAACGGATTCTCCTCCAGTTCCTATCTCACGAACGCAGGTGTTCCTCAAAGCTCCATCCTAGGCCCCACTCTATTCCTTATCGACATAAATGACATTCCTGACGCCATAAATTCCCAAGTTGGCATCTACGCGGATGACACCACAATTTATTCCTGCCTCAAAAACAAATCTACTTTTACTGACAAAACTAACCGGGCCGTGCGTCTCGAAAAGGACCTTTAATCGGTTGTGAACTGGGGCAGGAATTGGCTGGTCAACTTTAATGCTTCAAAAACAAAACTACTCTCTATTAATCACCACAGAGATCCTTCCTTGCCCTCCATTAGGATGTCTTGCGCTCAACTTCTCGAGAGCACTTCTCTGCGGCTGCTCGGTATAACGTTGACTGCTGACCTGAGATGGAAAAAATACATTGAGTCAATTGCTTCGTTGGCTCCCTGTGCCGCGCCAGGAAATTTTTCTTCCCGGAATCGATCCTCTAGTATTGTTGCCATATATGGTCTGGAGCCCCTTCTGTTTGCCTCGAGGTTCTTGATAGGCTCCAGAGGCGGATATGCAATATAATTGGCCCTGCTCTGGCATCTCGTCTACAGTCATATTCTCACAGACGCTCCGTCGCGTCTCTCTGTTTTACAAATACTTTCATGGCAATTGCTCCGAGGAGCTGCATTCACTGGTTCCTAGGTTTCATGAGTTCAAGCTTCCGACGAGGTTGGCATCCCGCTCTCACCCCTTCACTGTCGAAACTCCTAAATGTAGCCGTCTCTTCTACTCCAATAGCTTCATGTCTCGCAACTCTCGCCTGTGGAACTTCCTTTCCTATTCCAGTTTCCCTGATAGCTCCAACTATTCAAATGTAATGTCCATCAACATCTCCAATTGCCCTGATCCGCTACCCTTCTCCTCATCCTTTCTTCTATCACTCCTATCTGATCTTGCTCTAAATTTCCTGTAACCCCTTGCGTCCTAGTGGCTTCCCGCCTTGCTTGGGGTGAAACGCTTAAAAAAAAAAGAACTTGTGCAAGAACAGATACATAATACTACCAATCACTTCCGTAACGTCCACTTTCCAGAACTACCTATCCCATCTAAGCAACATAAAAATAATCACAACCATTTCCAAAAACCATTATGGATAAAATCAAATCCACAAACGCGCACAAATATAATGTTTCAGAAGCAACCATACATCAAATAAATTGCTAAAACTGTTCCTCACAATATAGTGGAGAAACATGCAGAAATTTGAAAAACTCATCTATGAACATAAAAGGCACTAGTCACATATAAAAATAAATTCAAACACAATTTTGATTTTTAAAATGTTACATTAATAGGAAAAGAAAATAATTTACACTGAAGGAAATCCTCATGAGTGATGCCCTTGAATATTATCCAAATAATTATCTACGCCCTGGCTTTTTCCCAGTGTCACCTTTCTTAACAGCGTCACTACTCTCCCAAGCAAACGAACACAACAAATATATCATAAAATCAAATGAAAATTACTGAATCTGTCATCACAACTGTCTAAACAATATTTCTACATATCAAAAATTCTTTTTAAACATAAAAAGTAAATGACATAATTTTTTAGCTGAACCAATAAATACATATCAGCGTTTCTAAATTCTTCTAATAAGTAACAACACTGTTTTTGTTTAGAGATACATTGTTCAAATATATTCACTTCGTTCTTTACCTTGAAAAAAGTCCGCAGTGGACGAAAACGCATCGGCTAAAGCTACATACAGTTATCCTATTGTCTTTTACCTTTATTCATATATATATATATATATATATATATATATATATATATATATATATATATATATATATGACATATTTCTGTTCGATTACGGATAAGCATCCTTGAGTCTAGTCAGTTCGTAAAAACACGGCATAATGGTCATCATCAACGTTGTGGTAACACATCCTGTTTTTCAGTTGTGCGCATATGAAATTATAAAAACAAAATCTCTACAAAATGTTGATTTGACATTCCCATATACATTGCTATTTTTAGTGAAAAGCAAATGCTGTGTAAATAAGCAAATATCTTTGAGAAGGTCTCGAAAAGACAAACAATTACTTCAAAACCATTCAAGACTAGACAGTCATACAATATATAGTTTGAAGTGTCATTTACGGGGAAGTGTGCAAAGGTACCAGAGATGAAAACTCATTAAATCAAATTTTCACATTCTTGGGGTGGGGAAATTCTCATTGATGGACCATGTGTCCAGGTGTGTAGATATACTCATAACGCATGCAGGTTGAAACGAGTCGGCTAAAAATTTGTTTTTCTCTAGACTTTTTATTCATAATTGACTGACACACACATAAAAAACATATATATATATATATATATATATATATATATATATATATATATATATATATATATATATATATATATATATATGCTACACAAATATATGTTTTGACGCCCAAAGCATACTGAAGGCCGGTTAAAATAACCGGATCAGTAGTTCGAAAAATACCTTTATTTCTGTCAATAATCTGATTGATGGCTAAAACAGGTTTATACCAGACAGAAACCGACAAATAAAACAGATCGTCAGCTTAAATAAACGGCTTCATAGCTGGAATAAAGGAAGAAAATCATTGTTTTTTGTTTTTGTTTTTTTAATACTGTTTAAATAAACACTTGCTCAGAATATCCGGATCCATTTAGACATAACTTGTGTTCAGGTACACAAGCACCCACACACACACTGTATAAATTGTACGTATGTAGCTATCTGTGTGTTTACTGATACATGCGTATTTGCATAATTTGAGCGTGTGTGTATCGGCAAAATGCACATGTTGTAGTGTATATATATATATATATATATATATATATATATATATATATATATATATATATATATATATAAACGCGGATGATTTAATTTTTCAAAAAATAATTATTGAAGTGGTCAAAGCATAAGACGTTTCCACATGAAAAACCTCATTTTATCAATATAGTAATAAACCAGAGAATCTGCACTATCAAATTTTAACTCGAGATGAAGGTAGTGAGGCTATATTACCCATAGTTGGAGATTTTGAATTCAGAATTGCCCAACACTTAGACCGGTTGCCACCCATGGCTATAGCACCCAATCCATTCTGCTATTTATCCTTGAAATCATGTAAAAAAATAAATATAATTCTTACACATCGCTTTTCCCAATTAAAAAAAATTGAATTGAGCTAAATACAAATATATTACATGAAGACAATAAAATGGTTGCCTTGTCGAAACCATAAAGAGAGGATGAAAAAGAAACTGAATAGTTCACTTGAAAATTGTTAATCTGAAGATTGTTTATCTGAAGATTGTTTATCTGAAGATAGTTAATCCGAAGATTGTTAACCTGAAGATTGCTAATCCGAAGATTGTTTATCTGAAGATTGCTAATCTGAAGATTGTTAATATGAAGATTTTTTATTTGAAGATTTTTGTCCACGACATCCTAATTCGTATTAATTAACTTTAGCTTAATCTTGTATGAAGCTATTTTACATTATTGATAGCTTTCCGAATGTGGTCCATTAAGCATCACATTGACACTATACACTCCCTGTCTGCATTCAATTTGAAATAAAATTCCGGATTCTGTGAAAAAACTTGGAAAGAAAGAAAAGGAAGCTTGCAAAATTTAGAAATATAAGACTAATTAAAAGCAATTATGATGAAGTGAATGACTAACGTTCTGGAAATATGAAGACAGGAATAATCCTTGCCGTTTTGGAACATAATACGAGAAAATAATTATGGCAAGAAAATGAAGAAATCTTATTCTGCTCCCAAAATGTATAATATATATTGAATAAGTTCAGGAAAAGCTATATTTCTTTATTGTATGCGGTAAATATTTGCAATGAATATATTACGCCCACAGATTTTGGATGACAAAAGTTGAACAAACATGAATGTAAAATAAGGAATTAAACAGACATATATAAATGTCTAGAGGTATACATATAATATATTTGTGTGTGCATATGTATGTGTATAAAATTGACATTATACTTGTTCAAATATTGATAAACATGTCATTATAAATATAAGTCGTATCATTGACATACTGATGTCGAAAATGCAGCCAAGTACGTTTTCTTTCCTCTTCTCTCTTCTGTCTGCCCATATATATATATATATATATATATATATATATATATATATATATATATATATATATATATATATATCTTTAAATTCAGAACATGAAAAGTTACAACGATGTTTGTTTGAAAATCTGAGAATGTCAAGGAAAATTACTCGGGTACATTCAAATATAACTTTTGTATTTATTTATAAATAAATTTACGTTGAACATATTTTCATTAATCATTATTTTTAAAACGGATATTTAATAAACAGTGAAAGCCGTCAAAAAGAAGTTGAGCAGAGAAATGTTTCTGTAATAGATTTGAAATGGCTGTCGTTGCTGATATATATATATATATATATATATATATATATATATATATATATATATATAGGGAGTAGCCTTTCATTCAAATATCTTTCATTAAATATGGCCGAAAAGGAAGATGTAATTACTTTTTATTATTTTTTCCAGCATCCTTTCTTTTTTCTTTGTCGGTCGTATTCAATGAACACTCTCCATCACTACCTCTGTCATTCTCTCTTTTTTTTTTCTCTCTCTCTCTACATACATACATATATATATATATATGTATATATATATATATATATATATATACACATACGGCGCGTTTGAGGAAAGGACTCAGAGGAGTACGGGGAACAAGCTCAGAGTATCAGATGACGATTGAGATTGCACGTGAATATTTCAAGATTATAGTCATCGGGAAGCAAATAAGGGGAAGAGAGTTCCACAGACGGGAAGTGCAGGAGAAGAAGCTGTTTAAGAAGATGAGATGGTTATATTTAACCGTTTTGACAGTGAAAGGGTGGGACCGAGATGCCAACCTGATAGAACGTTTAAATTCATGAAGTCCAAGAACCCTCAAAAGTAGCTCTTCGGAACAGTTTCTTGAAAATATTTGTAGAAGAGACAGAGGGAGGCCACAGCACGTCTGTTGGATAGTGACTGTAGACTAGATGCCAGATCAGGACCTATCATCTTTCATATTCATCTCTGGTTTTAGCTCAAGACGTACAGCAGGAACACCAGACCATATATGACAGCAATTTTCTATGCAAGGAAGGATGGTTGATTTGTAGATCTGAAGGCTTGACTCAAACGAGATAAAACTTTCTAGCATGACACAGAGAGCCAACTTTCCTTGCAGGAGATGATGCTATTGATGGAATGTATTTATTCCACCTCATACGAGTGGACAGCTTGAGACCAAACAGGCGTAACCAGGCGCTCTCAACGAGTTGGGAATCAGTCATTCTGATGAGAGGTAAGAAGGGATCTCTGTGGTGGCTAAAGGAGAACGGTTTCGTTTTGGAGACATTAAAATCTACAAGCCATTTACTTCCCAAGTCAACCACAGATTGGAGGTCATTTTCGAGATCAGCAGCTAGGTTAGTTTTGTCAACGATACTAGATTTACTATTGAGGCAGGAGTAAATAGTGGTGTCGTCACCGTAGATACCAACTTGGGAACTGATGGCATCAGGAAGAATGAATACATATATATATATATATATATATATATATATATATATATATATATATATATATATATATATATATAAAATATAGTTTTAAGGTGTGCTGTATTTATGGGATAAAGTACTCAATATCAGAGATAGAGCGTATGTAAATCTAAATGTAAAAGTGAACATTGAAACCAACACTCATTGTTGACAGGCTGTTTCATGCTGGACGCATATATATATATAACTAAGTAACTAATAATAACAAAAACAAAATGTCCTTCATTTCGTTTTTTTTTGCTTTGAGAAAGTCCACACTGGACGAAACGCGCAACTACTACAGGTTTTTCTATTGTCATTTATATTTATAAATATTGTATTTTCTACAGGTTAACTCTGATAAATATATATATATATATATATATATATATATATATATATATATATATATATATATATATGCGTTTTTTTCTTTTTGGTAGTCAGTAACGGAATATTCTGACAAGTATAGAAGAAACATAAAGAAACAGAGATGACCTTTTTCACGATAGCAGACGTCAATAGTTGTCACGAGAATGGAAACTTAAAAGGAATTTATACTTACATTCAGAAAAGAAAATAGAATTTCATAAGATAGATAATGAGGAGAAGTTCAGAAGACTAAGATTACTGGATGGGCGCGGAGAGTTTGTGAGGATGATATCAAGGCAAAAATTAAAGAATGTGACGGAAAATGAAAGGCGCTAAGATCGCTCAGGTCCAAAAATTCTCAAAGTACTTGACACATAAGAGATAGAAAAAAAGTGGATACTTAACTAGAAATATTCAGCGTAGAATTATTCCTAATATGCCCAAATTCGTATACATCCAGGAATTCAAAAGATCATTTTTTATCTTAAAAGAGACAGACCTTCATAATATTCTGTAGACTGGCGCTACATAATCACAAATAGCTTTAACAAATAAAACATCACTTGAATATTTCCCAAAAGCAAAAATGAGTGACGCATGTAACTCGAAGAAAAAGTAATGAAAAAGCCAAGATGTGGATTTTCCCCACTACCAAAATAATAAGGTCTGTAAGGATATTCAAAATCTATATTAGAAAGTGTGATAACAATAGACTTGAGAATTCTAATTTCCCGAAAAAATCATTGGAAGGAAAATATATAATTTTCATTGGAGAGAAACGCTGTTTAATGCAAGTTTTTTTTTTCGATATGAGTATTTTTTTTCCGTATATAAAAAGAATAAATGATGAAGCAGTTTTATTATTTATTTAAAAAATTAATGACAATCATTATTTTAGTCAAATGATACAGCTCAGCTAAATTGAATTGTTTTAGTCGGAGGTAAAGAAAAATAAGTTGGTTTTTATTGTTTTCATTTCCAGAAATAAGACAGAGAGGCATTATTAACTTTACTTTATTTAACAACGGAAACAATGTTTTTAATACAACTTGCTTTCCGGCTACGTTCTTTTTGCCGAGCTCAGAATAAACGTAGAATATGCTTCACACAATTACATCCTTGAAAAGAAAATTAACAGCAATTACCAAAAAAAAAAAAAAAAACCTGAAAATGGCTGAAAAAATGGCCGAAAGCGCCTGAGATAATAATAAACATTGCAGACATTTTTTACAAAAAACTTACCCACCAGCAAAAAGAAACATTTGAGGAATACTAGAAAAAATCAATTCAAAACTTTATCAAATGTCCCTTGTCTCTCATATTCAACGAAACAAGCCTTAAAGAATAGTTGTTTTCCAAATACACACACACACACAAGCGCCTTCATATATATATATATATATATATATATATATATATATATATATATATATATATATATATATATATATGACAGTTGGGTGAAAGCATTAAATATATCGTTTGCATTCAGTGTTGATGCATATGACCACACTGATGCATTTGCATACGCACTGTCTCTGATGGTTCGTGTCGTGTCTTTTCAGGAGGTGGATGACTGTAGTGCTTAGGCATGACTTTTTGCTATATATTAGGACCTTGAATAAGTTCTCACTGATTTTTCATGAAAAGAAATGTTTCATTTAGAAACATTAGTAAGATACATGTCACTGAAAGTACTGTCCATCGCAAGCCACTACTTTTTCCGTGTTTTTGGCAGCAAATGTATTCCACGTCGGAAAATGGACACGTGTTTTTAAATTAAAGAACGATTCAACACATTTTGACATCTTCATAAGAATGAAAGCGCTGATCACCCAGGCCACGTGCCATTGATCGGAATAAGTGATAATCGGACGTGACAATGTCTGGTGAATTCGACGAGTTGTGGAGGAATTCCCATTTAAGCGTTTCCAAGTAGATTTTCACCCGTTTTGCAACATGTGGCCTAGCGTTGCAGAAGCATTTTGTTGTGTCTCTGCTCGTATAGCGGTCGTTTTTTCTTCAATGCTCGGCTCAAAGGCATCAATTCTAGTCGATAGCGATCTTACGTCATGGTTTCGGTCGGTTTGAGCAGCTCATAATAAACTACACCCAGCTGATCCCGCCTAATGCATAACAGAATCTTCGAATCAGGGATATTTCAGTTTTCATCGCCGGCCATGATACGATGCAAAAAACCTTTCCTTTTCTCCCGTTGAAGAATCTGTTCGGGAGTAACAAGACGCCGTTCAACGTCTCTCAGCTTCAACTCGTACGGCACCCAATGTCTTTGATTTTGAATCAGTCCTAATTATTTCAAACATTTCGAACCTGTCGTGTGATCAACTTCTAATGATTCTCCAAGTTCAGCTTGCGCCTAATATGAGTTTTCATGAGGAAATGCATCGAATTCTTCGTTTTCAAATTTTCATTATTTTTGAAACGTCTAAAACAATCCCTGTATGTTGTTTCCGACAGAGCATGATCGCCGTAAGTCTCAACAAGAATTCTCTGTGTTTTAGCTACAGATTTCTTTTGAATAAAGTAGTGCAGTAAAATCCCCAGCAAATACACTTTCTTTGGCACTAAATCCAACATGTTTAACGCCATGAAAAAAAGAAAGTTGTACTCACTGAATTTCAAGCCAGCTTATACTGTTTCCTTATAGATACGTTGCTATCTGCCACTACATGCACGCAGTTCTGGGGACGCCATCTGTTGGAAAACAGTAAGATCCTAATATCTTAATCACTTTTCTGACTCCATTTACGCGTTAGGTAGATTATTCGATGCTTTTTCTGTACATTTTTCTTTGAATATGTTGTTTGAGTGAGAATTTCTCGAAGCCAACTTCATTATATGTCCTATATCAAATTTAATGCTATTTAATTTCCAAGAAATGTATTACTGATGTTTAGATTTTTAGGCCTTTTCATGAGAAGTGATAAAAAATTGATTGTATTAGGCGATGGTCCCTCGGCATCTGATTGTAGTGTTTCAGACATATTCCTGATATTCCAATGGTGTATCAATCTTAGAGGTGACTGTTTCTTGTTAGAAGGGACCAGTCATACGGTGGTAAGACAGGCTGCTTTTTCTTTTTCGCTCTAAGTCTAAGTCGGATGGTGGAAGAGAAAATCCGATAGTCTGCAGGTGTTTTTTCAAATGTCTTGGCAATTTATTGCTCCGTTCTTCCACGTCCTATTTCTCACTTATGTTTACTTACCATTTTTTACGGCTGAATTTAGAGCTCTTCTTTTGAAATTTGGTGGTTAAGCATGCAAGATTATTTTCCTGTATAAAGTCTTCGAGGAAGATTCCATTTATGTTAGAGGACGCGTGTTATGCAAATTTATGTACGTCACTAACAACAAAATGAGCTGAGTACTTCCAACAGTAGAATTTAGTACTGCGATCAAATTTGTGAAGTCGAGGTACTAAAAAGGAAGCTCATGAGGCCGTTTACCATGACAATATTTATCTAAAAGCAATATATATATATATATATATATATGTGTGTGTGTGTGTGTGTGTGTGTGTGTGTGTATGTGTGTCTGTCTACTCGTAGCAGGATGTGTTTAAAAGCTTTCCAGACCACACTAAACACAATCATCTGTTTGAAACATATAATGATCGTCTCCTTAGCAATCTACTGGTGCGGTTTCAACGGAATCTATTCATTTAATAAGACTTAATAAGACATAAATAAACTGGCACCTGTTTTATTCTGACAGGAGGTGCATCTAGCTACTCACTACATTATCTCCATTTTCATGGAAAATTTTCAGACAGGCTACATCTCTTACCCCCATTAGGCGAAACAGCAAGGATCCGTCATGCAACCTACACCGGTTGAACCGTTCTCTGTCTTACATATCCCCATAATAAACACATTTTACTTACTATCTTGCTTGCAGAGATCTCATTCAGTAACCTAAGTTTAGTGCTTCTAAGGCTTTTCCTTCGTTGAACAATAATATATATATATATATATATATATATATATATATATATATATATATATATGTGTGTGTGTGTGTGTGTGTGTGTGTGTGTGTGTATGTGTATATATATATATATATATATATATATATATATATATATTCTAGTTTATCGATCTGCTTAGCGTATTGAGCACTCTACGTTTTAGTTTTTCTACTCGTCTGTTTTTTTTCTTTGGACTAAGGACTTTAAGCACTTGGCCATTTGTTTCGTCTTGTTCTGATGTTTTTAGTTCTTTCTTTTATTTCCAGTCATTTTCTCGGGTACTGATTTAACCTGACTTATCTGCAATTTGAACTATCCGAGGTTTTCCAAACGAGTACTCCTATTAACAGATAATTAATATATTACCAGATTATTAATAGATAATTAATATATTAACAGATTATTATCTACACACAAGGATTAAATGATGGTTAAAAAGTTGTCATATTTTATTCATAAAAAAAAAGAATACAAAAGTATAACAGCGATTTAAATTTTTAGGTACAATTTGGCCGACGCATATTCCGAAAAAATAATAAAGCGGTTAATTAAAACAAGGAACAGGAAAAAAAAAAACGTCATTATTGTTATTAATATACAACGTCCTACCTTTTGTATGCAGGAAGGTCTCGGAATGGTGTAATGTCTAGCATGCTTAGCTCGCTAGAACGATTACGACTGGGTACTGAGTTGGATCTTTCGGCCTTGTACTACATTTAAGCTAAGCTTAGAAAATCACCCTACTCTGTGTAAGCGGGGTGAATTAAAAAACAAATTGGATTTGATCGGGGAGCCGGTCTGCAATGCCTAAATAGGAAAATGGTGTTTTTCTTCTATTCCCTACCCTAGTTTTGTTACTGATAAATCCCGGAAAGGGATATATTTGTTCGAAGTAGCCAAGTGGTTTAGGGCTACTGTAACCGGGTAGAACATTCTAGCAGGTAACAGTAATGGACTGGTCCTCGTCGTAGTCGTAGGCAATAGGGGTAGGCAATAGGCGTCCTCCTATAACTCCACATCAGTCTGTATCTATGTCTGACACCAGCCAATCATATTACTGTGATTGGGTGTATGCATATTCATTACATCACTTACATTTTAACAACAGTTGTTAATTTTTTTTTTCAATCACCTAGTTTTACTTGCCGACGATATTATATATGCGTGTTAATAGGATAAATAGTATCCCAAAAATCTCTTTTTATGATAGGTGTTTTCATCTAGAAATTACGGATAAAGGTTATTTATTATCTTTTTCTAAAAAGTTCTCCATTTTGCCTCATGATATATAAAAAGGTGTATTTACGTATAAAGTATTCTTTCAAACACGTCTTCTTAAACAATACTAACAAACTTTGTCTGTGTAACTTTTTATTTAGTATTTCTAACTTCCGACAGAATGGATCTTGGAAGGAATGATATAAAAATTGAACTTTAATGAAATTTAATTCTGACATAAAAGAACTTAGCAGGAAAGAAGATCTTGGACAGACAGAACTCACTATATGTATTAATTATACTCTTTTATTTACTTCTTTGTATTCAAACTATTAAAAACTTCATATATATATATATTTATATATATATATATATATATATATGAATGTGTATGTTTATGTGTGTGAACATACACACATATCCGCATAGCAAAAGTAATATTCTCTTTGAAGGAGAGTGTTTAGTCTGGTGGCCAAATACAATATCCACGTGCGTTCCTCAAAGACATAAAAGAGATTCACATATTTTTAAATTCATTTTTATATTTCCTGGCCAGACAATGAACTATTTTTCCTTCTTTTAGTATCTACTTGAAAATCTCATTTAATGTTAAACCGTTCTGTGAAAGTTCTGGTAAAATTCTCCAAAGACATTGAACCGGAAACACTTGAGCCAATAAAAACCACACATTGAGTGCTAATTTCTCTTTTTCTCTCCTTAATTCTTCGCGATATTTCGCTGAACAACACTAATCGATTTTTCTGCTAAAGATGTTCACAAGATACTTTAATCAAATAATATGCTCTCGATTTGTCTGTGAGATAACAATGAAAGCTGATGGTATCATTCTTACAAATTGCACCGCGTATACGCTTTTCTTAGGTTATCCAACCTGCAAACCATTTCCAAGAGACGGGACATTGCTAGTCTTTCGTTGTTCTTTTCCCTATTTACCTGGGCACTGTTCAGAGGAGATACATTTCTTAGTTCCTCCAGTTCAGACCTTCCCATTTAAGGCTCATCATAACACTTACACAGGGTCGACTCATCCTTATTACCTTCATATTACATTTATAAGAATGAAGTTCAACTCAGACAGCTTCTTCCCCAGAACTATTAATTTGGAGAGCAGAATTCCGAAAACGTGTCTCACCGATCACTAAGATCTTAATCTCTTAAAAAGTAGGGCCAACGAATATCTGTCCTAGATTCCCTCTATAATATGTTCTTATACGGTTACATCAACTTTAATTAAATTTAGAGGCTTTTGAACAATAGAAAAAACATTATCTTTTTATCTCTTTCAGAGCGTTGGCAGTCGTGGCTCTATAGTACTCCCTGACCCTTATAAGAATGAGTCACATTTCAATCTTATCCGTTCAATTTATTCATCGTACAAGAGTATGACAATAAACTAAAATCCGAGTCCTGGGTAAGACGATAAACTACATCTGACAACAAGGCTTTGATCAGCAGTTTTGAGGAACTTGGAACCACATCATAATTGCTGGTATTTCCCAGGTTCACCCTGACCCGGATTGGTAGCACTTTTCAGTGTCCCAGAAATATATATTTGGGTAAACAATATTATAACCAGTAATACATTTCTGGAAAAAAATTATTACCAGCAGTACATTTTTGTAAAAAAATACCATCAATAAAAATCTTGTCGGCATTAAATAGCCTATTCAGGTTGATCTACCGTAAAACAAAACAAATTAAACCAATTTATTCAGTCTGCGATTTATTCACACAGACATCATTGGTTGGGTGACTCGTTGTTTCCCTGCTTTCCGTTGGCCTTCAAGTTGTCCTGTGAGTGTTACATTTTCCAGTTACTCCTTTCTCATTATGTACCTCACAAATTACAAATCTATGCATAAATTGTATGTATAAATGTCCTTAAAATTAGTTTCACATGTTCAAACCATGGAACTCCTGGTAAGCGTTTGTAGAAAATGATCACTGTCACTTTGAATCTCTTCTACATCTGTGAAGAAATTGTTCCTCATTCGCTAACGGTGGAGATGATATAGCATGTCACGTGATACATTTATGTGTCAAGTACAAGTTTCTGCAAGGTTAAATTCTTTTCTTCACAATCCCCAACCACGGCAAACTTATCATTTTTCAAATAATTTCCACCATGACACGATTTTATTTTTCTAAAAATCGGACCTCGCCAGTAAAAACACATTCTGATGTTTATTATAATCGACACGACTACATTCTTTATTTTTTATCTGACTACGTTTGCATTTGGTAAAAAAGAGTACATACTCCAAGGAGTTATCTATAACCTGACCTATTGGAGATTAGCTCAACTGTAAATATGCCATAGCGAGAAATGAAAGTAGATTTTGTTTGTTTCTTTAACTAAGTATCAACTTCTTATAGGTCATCAATACTGAAATTTAATTTTATGGCGAGCTTGAGGATTTTTTTCTTTTTTTTACAAAATCCATTGCTGGTAATTCTTATCTTAATCTTTTGGTGGCATTTTTTTTTATATGAAAATGTATTTTTAATGCATTCAGTTTTTTCAAATTCAGTTTTGGGGTTCGATATTTGCTCAAAGCTGGGACCGTAACAAGTGCAACCACCCCAGATCAGGGTGGAACTGTTAACAACACCAATTAAGACTTGGTTCCACACGCCTCAAAAACTCCGGATCAGAGGCCTTTTTGCCGGATGTAGTTTACTATCATCCCCAGGACGGTCATATCCACGTGTCAAAATAAACTGGACACTCTGTGTCTGCGTACATTATGTATGTGTGTGTTGGGCGTGTGGTCAAGCGATTAGAAACTTCACAAGAGAGCCAGGTTGGATTTGGCAAGAATATGAATCCCTGATACAATCGGAAGAGGTTCTCCCCATCGGAAAATGCTGAAGGTGAATACCGCGTAGTCTGCCATGTCTTGAAAGTAAAATTGGGTAGACGGATATTTTCGGAGACAGCAATGATTGTGCTAGAACGAAGTTCTAAGTCATCATGACAGAGGGTTTTGGCGTGCTATCCTTGTTCAAAGATGTACTCTTCTTTTGTAATTAAGGTAATCTTTTTAACTATTAACCAAAGTAGGGGTATTTGGTTATTAACCGGCCTGGGTATGACGATAAACTACATCCGACAACAAGGCCTTTGATCATGAGGTTTTGAGGAGCGTGAATCCACCTCTTAATTGCTGGCGTTCTAGCGACAACTCTGACCTGGGGTGGTAGCACCTGTCAGGATTCCAGCTATGGGCAAAGAGATACCCGCCCCCACCACCGAAAAAAAGAGGTCAAAACACTATGCAAGTTTAAAAATAGGTTTTAATACCAGCATTTCTTTTTTGAAAAAATAAAATATTACCAACAATACATGTTTCGAAAAAATATTACCAGCAATAAAAATCTTGTTGGCATTAAATAACCCACTGAGGTTGATATGCCGTAAAACAAACCAAACGAAACCAAATTTGTTTATTAAACAAACAGGCCTATGCAGCATGGATTATTACCTGTGTCTTTGAGCATATATTTATATATTTGTGTGTGTGTCTTTGTCTGTATACCGGTGTTTGTGTAAATATTTATTTATCTGAATATATGATTGTAAGTGTCTATAGGTTTACCTGCGAGTTATTGTGTTCTGTGTGTATATATGTGCATATCTGTGCTCGTGATTGTTTCTGTTTCTACGTGCATGTTTGTTTGAATATGTATGAGATTGTCCGCTTGGTTTGTAGAGGTTAGTGCGTGTTTGATTGCATTATATGCGTATATGTATATTTATGCGTATGTATGCGTACGTTTACATGTACGTATGCATGTAACCTTCTCTGTTCTTACATGTGTATATATCTGATTTATGCATATATCTTAGTGTGCCTTGTATGTGTATATGTGTTTATACATGTACATGCATTCATATTTTTCTGTTTAAGATATATATATATATATATATATATATATATATATATATATATATATGTGTGTGTGTGTGTGTGTGTGTGTGTGTGTGTGTGTGTGTGTTTGTGTGTGTTTTTTTATAAATGCGCAGGTGTATGTGAGAACGAGATAATCTATATTTGAGCGCATTTGTTAAGCTTAGGTGAACGTGAGTTCACATGAGCGTAAGTAAGCGCGAACGGATCTATATTAAACAGGAAGTCAATTTCTAGATTTACACTTTTCACGCAGACACGGATGTACAAATTCGTATGAATGAGCATTTCCAGTCCAGACCGATGCATTCTTATTCCGGAATGAAGTATATTTCGAAAGTCTTAAAACGCAAAGACAAATATATATATATATATATATATATATATATATATATATATATATATATATATTTTATATGAAAGTATTTGGGAACAATAGATATTAACTTTTTGAATTCAGGATGTTTGCCACGAAATGTGTTGAAATCATTTCAGTGCATACATTTTTTCAAATATAAATGAAAACACTAAAGTTCAAAAATAGTGGATGGCAAGTATTGAGATTTTAAGATGTTAGCTATTTTGATGGTATGAGAAAACAAAATTCTATGATAGGTAGGTCATATGTTAGCAGCTCAGAACATGAAATCTGAGTGCCGAGTTCGAATTCCAGCCGAGCCTGTTATATTCATTTTCGAGTAAATAAGCTTGGGAAAGAGATAAACTCTTCTCATCTCCCACAAGTTTAAAGTTCCGCGCAGACTGCATTCTATATCATTGGTTAGCACCCAGCGTAGGCGAAGTACAACACTAAATTCAAGACCAACACCTCATGAAGTTATACAAAGATGATTAGAGATGTTTTTAATCATTTCACACCATACAATTAAATAAAGCCAAATGAGCATAAGTTCAAGATATCCATATACCGCACGCCAACGTCCGCCGGACAGTAACTCACCTACAATTCCGAGCACCCATACAATGTAAAGAAAGAGATCATCCTCTACCTACAAAATTGATCAGAAGACATGTGGCCATCCAGAGATCTATATACAAGAAATGGTCAGTTTCAAGCACTACCTCACAACATAACAACTACAGATATTTCCTACATAATTTTATGCTTTCATGGCAAATGTATTTTTCTTTTTTTTTAAGATATATAGCACGGTGTCGTAATGGATAGCGGCTCGGATTGAGAAATCGGAGAGCCAAGTCCGAATTCCAGTCGAATCCATCGCATTCACTTACATGCTAATAACCTTGGGAATCCTCTTTTTCTTCCCCCCAACTATGGGTAAATAGCAGGACAGACCGAGTTCTATAGACTTGGATAGCAACTGGAGACTACCGCAGAAAGAAATGGCAACCTACCGCAGGAAAAAAAAAGTCTGCCTCGTCAGTCTTGTATCGAAAGATACATGATCGCTTAAGCGTATATCACGCATGGCATATAACTGTGTTTGTTGATGATAAAATGTATTGTCAACATTTTTTTTTATAAAAACGCATTTTCATGTTTTCGTGTTGTTTTTATTGGTCATTTTAATATGAAAATGTATTGTTAGTGATTTTTTTTATGAAAATGAATTCCGGGTATTTTAATATAAAAATGTAATTTTTATACTTTCCTAGTGTTTTGATTTTTATTTGGGGGTCCCTATTTGAACCTAACTACCTAACAATTCCATATTTGACCTTAGAGGCACTAGCAATTTCTACGATCCCGGGTCAGAGGACAACAACAATTAAGATATGCTTCCTCCGTTTTTGACTTATTAAGTTTAATGTTTACGGTAGATGTTGTTACATGTACAATCCAAAAATATTTTACAAATTTTGGGAGCGTGTTCCTGACACAAAAACAAGGCCATATAAACACATGATGAAGACAGAATACCTCAATGTACAGGAATGACAAATGTAACCCTGTCCATGTGGCAACACAGCGCCATCTACAGTAAACATCTTTTACACTTAATAACTCAAAAACGAAACGATTTGAGGACATATGTTTATATGGACTTTTGTACTTGTTTTGGTGTGAGAGATCCGCCCTCAAAGTTTGTAAAATTATTTATGAATCAACCTCTATAACGAAAGAAGCACAAATGATATATCGCCATCTATATTTATATAGGTAAGTGAGAGATACAAAGATTTGAGAGTTACAAAATTTTTAAATATATGAAGAGATATTGGATAGCAATATAACAATTTATTAAACGTAGCTTAGATGTGGCACAAGGCCCAAAGTATGTAGCATCAAGTAAAGTTAGAACTCACTACTCGGTCGTAATTGAACTAGTGAGACAAGCTTGCAAAATATCACACTACCCCAAAATCCAGTGATTTTTCAAGAGAAGGATAGGCTCAAGGCCGAAATAAATGAGCTTCTGATGAGGATCGAACGCATTACTCAGTATTAATTGATGTGGCGAGACAACCTTGTTAAACATAATACTACGTCGGAGAGCGCACTGATTCTCAAAGCGAGGCTTACATACGGCACGAGGACGAAAGTATGAACCATTAATGAGTATGGCGAAGTCCTCTATTGGAGAGTAATCTTAGCAGCTGTGAATTTGAAGCATTCTGTAAAGACGGTTTAAATTACCTAGATGATCAGACTTAAATAAACTCTCCCATCCATCAAATTAATGTATTTATAGCTTATATATATATATATATATATATATATATATATATATATATATATATATATATATATATATATATATATGTGTGTGGATGTTTGTCAGAATTAGGTTGATTTAGCTAATACACATTCGAAAATATTTTGCCAAAGATTGTCGTAATTCCAGACAAATTACTCGTTGTGTGGTCCCACATTTTCTTTCCTTTGATTATCTAAATTAATTTTCTCAAATATCTGCCTTTGAGTGATCGCTTCGAACTGTGAATTGCTATAGTCGTAATAGCTTCGTATTGGCGTCCATTTTTTTTTTTAGAGAAGGAGAGAGAAGAACCATCTCCACTTGGCTGGTCGTTGAATTTTTGATGGCATATTTATCTTCACAATGTGAATTGGTATAGCCAGTGTAGGAGTAGACATTGAACATTTTGCTACTCATATTTAAAAAAAAAAGTCTCTCAGTATAAATTCGAGAAAGTCAAGGTAAACAGTTACTTTTCATTTATCAAAATAATAATAATAATAATAATAATAATAATAATAATAACGTTTTTTAGTATTGTATTTTGTTTAGAAATGACTTGTTACCGTCAGGTTTTATAAAAAAAAAATAATTCAGATTCATCAATATGCCACCCCAAAATCGATATGCGCTAGGACTTAAGAAAAAATAAAATATAAATTTTTATTTAATTTAAATTTTTTAATAGCTACAAACGATGGGAAAATGTGAAGAGCCATGACCGCTAAAGTGTTGAAGGGACACGGCACATAGAAGACAAATTAGAAAGAGTGGTTGGGAGAATTTAATTCTCAATGGAGAGATCAAAGTTAACAGAAAACATCTAACTTATTTTACCATGTTTAAATGTGGCTGTAGAAACATGTCCAACAAATGGAAAGATCATCCTGGGTAATGTGATAAATTACACCCGGCTGCAAGGCCTCTGATTAAGAGGTTTTTAGAAGCGTGGAATCACTTCTTCATTGCTGGTCTTCCCAACCTGACCTGGGTTGGTAGTACCAGTTAGGGTCCTAGCTAGGGGCAAGTAGGGAACCCAAAACTGGGGTCAAAACATTATGAAAGTATAAAATACGTATTTTTAGTAATAGCAGCAATAAATTTTCTTAGAAAAAAATACTAGAAATAGAGTATTGGGGAAGGAAGATAAATATCATATTTTTGAAAAAAAATACTGATTCTCACAAGAAATTTTCAGCATTAAATGACCCAAAAGATGTCGATATGCCGTTACAAAAACCAAACCACACCAAATGGAAAGACGAAGATCTAGTACTAGTGAGTGCAACGATAGAGAGGAAGTTGAGAAGAGCCATGACATAACAGCGATAAACATAACAGTGATATAGATAGTGAGAGCGGGAAAATGGCTGAAAGAGACTGAGAGTTCGATTGATGTTTGCTCACTGAAATAATTATGGGTCACAGCAAAATTACAAAACACATACATGTCCCCATGTAGAGAGCTTTTGTTAACGCACATGATCTTGTTTCGAAAGGAGATGAAGAACGTCGTTTTCTGAAGTCCTATCGTTTGGATGTAAATGAATCGTTAGTTATCGGAATCTACAATGGCGAGAATCTTCTGCAGATGCAAAAACCATTCTTCCATATTATATATTATATCCCTTAGAATGATGAAAATATCAACAAAAAAGAATCCGTAAGATTCCTGATTGCATCGCTGTATTAAATTCTGGAAGGAAAGGAAATTATGATTGGAGATAGAAAAGTGATAACTTATTGGAACTGATAGATTTTCTTTAATTTTTATGAAAATGTCATCATCGGCAATAAAACAGAAATAATGTCGACTATTCGTATATGAATATTTTGCGTTGCAAAAGATCATAACGATTTGTTAGAGGCAAAAAAACATCGGGCTTTAAATTGAAAAATAAAACAGAATAGAAAACTAAAAAGATTTTGAAATACTGACGGCAAGAATAATCAGCAGTAAGCATCAATGTCGCAGATCAGGCAAGAATTACTAAAGCCATAAAAATCGAAAAATGGATCGATTCATGACCTCATATAAAAGAAGAGATGGTCATGAAGTTATTACATAAAAATATAACCTGGCTTTCAATAATAAATATCTTCAAATTTAACACGGTTAGAACCAAGAATACCGAAGCACAGTCAATGTTTCATCAATAAATTCTGAGCCTAATAAATAAAAATATATATTTATTTTGTATGTATCTATAAAATCCCTTGTCCATGCAATTCTGAATATTAATCCCATAGATGGAATATTATGAGGTGAACAATTAAACATTCATATTAAAACCTCTTAGGATACAAACATATTGATTTTACATTGCATGAATGTACATATAAGAGATGGTGTTAAAGGGATATCAGTCTGTCCAAGATGAAGGTTTGGTTTGGTTTCGTTTGGTTTCGTTTGGCTTGGCTTGGCTTGGTTTCGTTTGGCTTGGTTTGGTTTGGTTTCGTTTGGCTTATTTTGTTTTACGGCATATCAACCTCAATGGGTTATTTAATGCTGACAACATTTTTAGGATAGATTCGTATGAATAGAATAAGTATTCTTTGGTTTACATTGGTTTGGTTTATTTTGTTTTACGGCATATCAACCTCAATGGGTTATTTAATGCCGACAACATTTTTAGGATAGATTCATATGGATAGAATATGTATTCTTTGGTTTAGATTGGTTTGGTTTATTTTGTTTAACGGCATATCAACCTCAATTGATTAATTAATGCTGACAAGATTTTTAGGATAGATTCGTATGACTATCTATCTATCTATCTATCTATCTATCTATCTATCTATCTATATATCTATCTATCTCAGTATATATTGTTTTTGTTTCTTTTGTTTTACGGCATATCAGCCTCAATGGGTTATTGAATGCTGACAATTTCTTTATTGCTGGTAATATTTTGTTTTGTCGAAAATTTGTTTCTGGTAATATTTTTCCTTCAAAATTGCATTGCTGGAAATAATTTATCAAAAAAAGTATTGCAGGTAATAGTTATCTTTTAACCCATAGCTGGAACCCTAACAGGTGCTACCACCCCGGGTCAGGGTGGACCTGTTAACACCAGCAATTAACAGATGGTTCCATGCTCCTCAAAACCTCCTGATCAGAGGCCTTGCTGTTGGACGTAGTTTAACGGCTTACCTAGGATGGATGCAGTTTAACGTCTTACCGAGGACAAAAATATGATCTTTTCAAAATAGTCATCTTTAGTGAGATGTTCTGGAAAGAGGTTTGGCCGAGAACTTTTCATTAAAGGAAAAGAAGAGAGAATTATAAAACATTAAGAGAAGGAAACATATTTTGCCATGAGAACACAATGTAAAGTTAATGAGTTGTCAATATAGTATAGAAATCTTCAGCCATTTTTTAATGTAGTAACATTCATACAGATGAACCATCTGTGACTAAACATTAGACGGTAACGAATTATATAATATGGAACATTGTAATGAATACATTCAGGCAAGGAGATAAATTCAGAAACGTGATTTAATTTGGGAAAAACACGCATGTACCTGAGTATTTAACTGATGTGAAAAAATAATTCTCTCGAACATATATTAATAAGTCATGTCATTAAGAGTGGAAGCACGGTAGAGTAATGGAGAGATGTTCGGATTGAGGAATCGAAGTTCGAAACCAAGTTCGAATTCCCACTGAATCTATTACATTCACTTACATTCTAATAGACTAGCGAACGTTATTAATCCACTTATTCTCTATCTATGGGTAAATAGCAGAAGTGACCGGGTTCTATAGCAATGGGTGGCAAATTTTCTAAGAGATGGGCAACACTGAATTCAAAACCTGATCTTCCACATTGGGGGTTGTGCAGTAGGCTAACAACCTACTCACTTAAAAAACTGGCTTGCTATAGAAACTGCAAAGATATCTTGTAGCCATATGTTTCTCAAGGAATTTAAAGGTCTGATGAATTGGATCGTAATTACGATTCCAATGTAATAAATTATAACCATGGAATATTAGTGTTGGAGCTCTTTACTATATATATATATATATATATATATATATATATATATATATAATTAAGAAACTTTAATTGGCAAATTTTCCTCTTTTCTTCCGTGTCATGTCCCATCATGACATCATGGCTCTTTTCAACTTCCTGTTTCTTGTGGCTCTGAGTACTTTTGTATTTTTGATAGTCCCTGTTCTGGCAATCATTTAGACAAGCTTATTCTCTGTCCCTCATTATGCTACGTGAATGGCAAATTCTTCAAGCACTCTTTCTTCATTATGTGCGCTGCAGATTTCGATTGTCCCTTACTGATTCCATGTATAAGTGTCATTTTTTGTTTTCATTTTCCTTAAGATTTTGTTGTTGTTCACATTTTTCGCTCGTCGTATTCTCACAATCATTGAATTGAACTACATTTATGTTTCTTTGAGTCTTTCAAACCAGCATTCACTGACTAAAAGAATGATCAATCTTTGTTTTTTTGTTTTTTTTTTTACATAATGTTCCAGTGTTATAATTATATTTTCTGTCTTTTGAAAAAACGACTTTCGATATTCTGTTATTTCTTCGGATTCCGTCGTCACATATTTGGCCACTATGAAAATATTAACATAAAATACTAAGGGGATCTTAGATGTGACACATGACCGAAATTATGGAGGACCCAGTAGGATCGCACTCCTAATTTATTTATAATTGCTTGCTAACCATTACATCGAGTTGAAATGGCGCCGTGAAAACACTAATGATACGTAACCAATTCGTAGTTCAAATCACGGATTGTTTCTTTTTGCTGACATGCTTACAATCTGTGTTCTTATACTTGATGTTTACCATATCCTTTTCGCTTTCTTTTAATATATTCTATATGGCTTCCTATAGCTTCCTTTCTGTGCCTGCCATTACCACTGATGATCTGAATATCTTATGTTGTTAAGATTGTACCCGTCAACATTGAATATAAGTCGGACTTCACTGTAAAAGTGCGTGGTTAAAAAGATACGGACAATTGTAACTTTTATTACGAGAAATAAGCAATATAAAACACACATGCACACACACACACACACATAGATATATATATATATATATATATATATATATATATATATATATATATATATATATATATATATATATATATATATATATACATACACACACACACGTGTGTGTGTGTGTGTGTGTGTGATTGCAAAATTGTCCGGAATATGTAACAACATGATTGTCCAACCTACATTTTGACACCATTTCTTATAACAATCACTGGAAAAATTACCGTTGATTTATTCAGCTAGAAAGAGAACAGGTTAAAAGCGTTTTCTGTCAGCCCCGCTGTCTTCTCAACTGAGCAATTGGTAGAGGAAAACGATCATTCAGGCCTTCAGTAATTTTTATCAACATTCATACTGTGGCTTCCATTCAAGAAACCATCAAGAGAATGGTGAATAATTTTAAAAACGAGGGAACAGTAGAGAGGACGACGGGTTCAGGAGGTCGCAAGATCAAAAGGGATCATCCTTTCAACTTAGAGTTAAAGAGATCAATTAGAAAAGATACAACTCAACCCATAAGATGTTTGGCACTTGCGATAGGAGTTTCACGCATGACACTCCAAAGAGCAATGAAAAATGACTTGAAAATGAAAACGTACATGAAATCTGTGAGACAACTTGTTACTCCAGGACAGAAAGTTAGAATATTAGAAAGGGCGAAGATAACCTTGACTAAGTTAAAAAAAAATGATCCTGAAATAATATATATATTTGAACTTTATATCAATCATTCACGAGCTTCCGATCTTTAGCTATGATTTCACTTATGATCGATTTCATCGCGATTCTTCTCTTAAGCTTGGAGAATAATTCTACATTTGTATTGTTCAAAGTAGAGTACACGAGTGTTGTAAAAAAAAAAACTCGGAGAATTCCAGTAAGATATCTTTAATCATTTCTAAGAAAACACGGTTCAAATTTTAATCTAACAATTGGACAATTTTGCTGTTACACGATTTGGACAATCTTGCTGATACACCATATATATATATATATATATATATATATATATATATATATATATATATATATATATATATATATATATATATATGTATTGATGGCATGTACAAAAAATTTAAAGTAGATATAGTATATGCCTGCTTGGGTAAAGTTGAGCTTCTCATAAAAGTTTTAGAATCTTAACTCAACTTGTGTCATACTAATACACATAACTGTACTCCGTCTGTATCTGATGTCTACACGCCAATACATTGTTTGTTGTGATTCATTTGTGGAGAAAGCATCTAGTGCAAGATTCTGCTATGCCATGGAGACACACACGTATTTTCTTTGTTTAATTAGAACCGTTTGAGAACTGTCGGAATGTACGGACTCAGCTTTTTTATTTTTTGTTTACTTCGAGGAATTTTTGCGCATATTAGATATGCGGCACCAGGGATTCTTCGTCTTGCAAACAGTGGTTAAATTTACATTTATAAAAGACGTACACCATTTCATTTTCTAGATGAGCATGTGGTACAGATGCGAGCCAGGATCCCTGTATCATAACGGCATCAATGGCATATTGCATGCCAACAAAGAACAAATCATACAAGATTTAGTATAGTATATAAAGAAATAAGCTGTAATAGATATAGTTTCACCTAGCACTGTATAACCAAATCATTGACATAAAAACTTGAATCTTGTTCTGAAATTGTCTCCTTAGATCAAGACATTCATCTGGATGCAATGTATGGCGCTCAACCTGTTCAGTTATATTTAAAATTTCAAATAATTCAGATCAATGGTTAAAAATTCTTCAGATGAATTAATCCTGTAGGTCTCACGGAGGACCATCCTTCTATAAAGCTCCTGGACACGCTCTACTGTATTACAAATAATTGTACCAAACAAATAAAGTAACATCATTTGAAGGATTTCTAATGAATAATATATAAGTTGAAGAGATAATAATAATATGATCAAGATGTTGACGTTCCACAGTACTTCAAACACAAATGTTGGCAAAAAAACCAATCAGTACTGTAAAGAGCGATAACAGTTATTGGACGCCAGAAACCTATTTTCCTGAAATTTTACTGTAATAGAAAAATTCAACTTCACGTATCAATGGCGGCTGGATCACTGTAAGGCGAATGTTCCCTTCTAAGAGAATGGCTGATATTGCTATCAGTATTAAATATTACGTAAACAGATACTACACTTGGTATTTACTGGTCCTTCCACGGACATGGGATATGGCACAAGAGCGCTTTAAAGTGGGGATCCCAATCACTATCACGTAGGATAAGAGCAAAAATTGCCCAGTCCCCACAAACAATGTTGCGCTGTTATTGATATATTCCATTAACCCTCTTTCTTTGGTGAAATGAAGGAGGTGCTGCTGCAGGGAACGGAATCACCAGGGTCAAATATCTCTCATTTTTGTTTGTGCATATTATGGTTGAAGACAGTTGAGAGATAAAATATAGTTTGTTGGCCCGAAGACAGATACTACACATTGATCGCAGCACAATGGTCACAAAGGGATACTGTCACATGTACTTACAAACATATTTTTTACTTAAGATACAACATTAGATTGAACGTCTCTGTTGGTCATAAGAATTTCACTTGTTCAATGGAAATACCAGATGGTTTAAGCTTGATCGTATGAGTGGTGTAATGGATAATGTCTTGGAATTTTAAATCGAAGGGTCGAGTTTCAATTCTAGTCGGATTCTTTGTATTCACTTATGCACAAATAAGCTCGGATAGCTTATGAATCCACCTTTCTCCCATCAGGTATGGGTTAAGTAGTAGGACTTTTATGGGTAAATAATTATTATCTTAAAAATAATTTTTTTTTTTTTTACATTCTAAAAATATTTTTATGGCTTTAAATAACATGCAAATGTTGATAAGTCGTAAAAAACAAATCAATCATTTGTTGGATCAAATAGAGCGTTTTCGTGTTCAGTGGTAAACGCAGGTTCACTTCATGCAAATGGTGGTCGTTTGAGATGCATAACGTAGGACCGACATCTTCCAAAGTGTATCTGCTCACGAGACATACACCAAAATTCAAGCTCCAAAGGAAGGTTTGATATAACCTATAAATCTCACTCGCCTTTCGTTTTTATGAAAGGAAAGTTGTAAGATTTTTATATAACATTTCTTTGTTCACAAGGAAGAAACGTTATACTGTTCCTGTAGAATAATCCCTGCCCCTACTTTGCCCGTGCTCTTCCAGATGCTGACTAATTCCTTTGACTACACTCTCCACGGACATGTCCTTCGTTAATTATCGACGGAATGGGAAGAAGAGAGGCTCATTTATTTATCCATTCTCATCTCTTGTAGCGCCTATTTAACCAGTAGAAGACACTTAAATGAAGGAATATACTGATTGAGAATACGTGTCTATGTTTATGTATAAGGAAAACAGTGTAGTGAAAAATGTAATTTGAAATATAATCATATCTTTCAATTTTTTCTTTTAGTAACCATTTACAAAAAGTAAAGTCATTTTCTAAGCGCAGCTTTGATGTGACACAAGGCCGAATGTATGGGGAACCCAGTGAAGATCGAACCCACCACTAGGTCGTAACTGATCTAGCAAGAAAAGCTCTCTAACCATTACACCACGTCGAGGTGCCTACTCCTACATGAAATACATTTGTGTTTCAATAACATATATTTTCTTTTAAATGCTTTTAAACCATATATTTCGAAATATTTAAATGCTTACAAAGTTATATGTTGATAATTTTATATCAACATTCCAGTAAACACACTCTTGATCCAGGGAAGCGCTACTTCCACAAGGCACTTCATGTAGCGCTCCTTGTTGAGTCTGAGGCCCTGTGGAAAGACGAATGGAGGCATAAATACATCATCACTGATGTTCACTTCAAATAAATTCATAATCACTATTGCACTCATTCAACTCTTTCCGAATCCTCTGCACTCTCCTCAACTTGACACCCGAATTCTCTGAAATGTTCGTAGTGGAGATTCCTAGCGCGAATGCCAAGCAGTATAGTAAGCGGTTTCCAAAATTTGGGCAGTGTGCATGGCGTCATAGACCTCTTTTTCTCACAGACGATGCCCACTAACCCAACTATGCTGTGCAGCTGACGAAAACAAAAACAAAGAGCACGCGCAAAATCAAAATTGTAATATGGCGACAACGTTCTCATCAAATATATATATATATATATATATATATATATATATATATATATATATATATATATATATATATATATATATATATATATATATATATATATATATATATATATATATATATATATATATATATATATATATATATATATATATATATATATATATATATATATATATATATATATATATATATATATATATATATATATATATATATATATATATATATATATATATATATATATATATATATATATATATATATATATATATATATATATATATATATATATATATATATATATATATATATATATATATATATATATATATATATATATATATATATATATATATATATATATATATATATATATATATATATATATATATATATACATATATATATATATATATATATATATATATATATATATATATATATATATATATATATATATATTGATGGATGTTTCATGAAATAATATAGGCAAGTTGTGTCTATTTATTTTAAGTATGTTCCTTTTATATTGTCTGATAAGCTTAATAACATTATCACTGAAAGACGAAGGGAAATCACCATGATACATGTTTAAATCCTGTCTATACTTTTGGCTTACATAAGCCATTATCAAAGATGACAATTACATTTCAATATATCAAACAATACTCGAACGAAATAATAATGATAGTCTATTTTTGTTGCATGAAAAATTTCAAAGCAACGAGAAACTCGTGTATACGAGACGCGGAACAACAACAAAAAAAAATCAAAACATCAGACAATATGAAAGGAACTTAAAATAAATAGACAAAACTTGTCTATATTATTTAATGAAACTTGCATCAATGAAAAATAGATACTTAAATATACGCAATATATATATATATATATATATATATATATATATATATATATGTTTGTGTGTGTGTGTCTGTGTGTGTGTGTGTCTGTGTGTCTGTGTGTGTGCGATTTGATTTATTTAACGGGCGAGAGTGCTCACCATTGAATTTAGAGCGTTTATGGTTTAAGGCAATTTGGACATATTAATTAAAAGCGCGCGCGCACACACACATACATCCATACAATTTAGGCGTATTATGTCTTTATTTTAGTTTTTAGATAAATTTCTTTGTGGCTGTATATAATTGATTAAGAAAAATTTTCTTTCAAATACTTTTTATTTTCCCAAGTAGTTTCAATCTCATTTGAGACCATCTTCAGGGATTGCATATCTACGGATGTGTTACGCGTTAAAATCATAAGTTCATTTGTTACGCGTTAAAATCGTAAGTTCATTTTTTCCCTATATGCAGAGAAGGTAAGTTATTTTTTAAAAAATTAAAAAAAAATTAAAACATTTTTTTTATTCTAGTATTTTAATTTAGTATTTTCATACAACACTTTGCTACTACAAACATTTAAGAAATTTGTTGTTATACGCATAGTTGGATTTATTTATTTTTGGCCGCAATAGTCTTATATAAAGTGATTCCAGAATTTTAACTCATCGCTTATTATTATCTTGATGAAGCCCTGATGTATTTTGGACTACTATTTGTCTAAACTTTGAATGTAGACAAACACAAATAAAAGAGAACAAAATTAGTCCTCAAATAACTCTAAACATATAATACTACTAAATCATAATCAAATACATTTTAACTGTAGGCAGAAGGGAAAAAATTCTATAAAGACTCATAAACATTAATATATCCTCCACTGCTCCAAGAAAAAAATAAAATTAATTCTATATTATAATAAATTTAATATAACCAACATAGTTGTCCAAAAAAATAGATAAATAAAAAATTAAAAAATTAAAATAAAAAAACAGTTATCCTTCATCTAGTCTCTTAAAAAATACCAACATCGTATATCAATTTAAATCTCTTTTGGGCGACTGCAACTCTGATATAAATGTTAATACGCATGTACCTGAGTATTTAATTGATAAGTGAAAAAATAATTCTCTCGAACATATTTTAATAAATGCCATATTATTAAGAGAGGAAGCACGGTAGAGTAATGGATAGGTGTTCGGGTTGAGGAATCGAAGTCTGAAACCAAGTTCGAATTCCCGCTGAATCTTTTACATTGACTTACATTCTAATACCCTAGCGAACGGTATTAATCCACTTCTTCCCCATCTATGGGTAAAAAGCAGAAGTGACCGGGTTCTATAGCCTTGGGTGGAAACTGGTCTAAGAGAAGGAATTCTGAATTCAAAACCTGATCCTCCAGATTGGTGGTTGTGCAGTAGGATAATAACCTACTCATTTAAAAACTGGCTACAGAAACTGCAAACATATCTTGCAGCCCTATGTTACTCAAGGCATTAAAAAAGGCATACACATATATATTTTCCTCTTTTCTTCTGTGTCATGTCCCATCATGACATCATGTCTCTTTTCAACTTCCTGTTTCTTGTAGCTCTGAGTTTTTATAGTCTCTGTTCTGGCAATCAATTAGACAAGCTTATTCTCTGTCCCTCATTATGCTACGTGAATGGCAAATTCTTCAAGCACTCTTTCTTCATTATGTGCTATACAGATTTGAATTGACTCTTACTGATTCTGTGTATAAGTGCCATTTTTGTTTCCATTTTCCTTTCACATTTTTAGTTCATCATATTCTCATCATCCTTGGGTTGAACTCCATTTCTGACGAGAAGGCTTACGTTTCATGTGAACGTTCATAGTTCAGTCTCAGAACATTAACAGGAATTATCATATCCAAATTTACAGTTCTTCTGTAGAAATTGCTTTCTTTACTTTTGGAATCGAAAGTGAGTAGACATGGAATTTTGAGAGTCTATGACGACAAGGATTTCTCTTATTCAGCCTTCGTAGCTGAGTCGATACAAGTCGGATTATAATATTTAATCTGCCATATTTATCTTTTAAATAAAATTTCAATTATATAAATGAATTTCTAAAAACTACACAATGATATTTAAACTTCTTTTGATGCAGAAAACATTTTCCGCATTTTTTCCGTTAACACAAAATAAAAACGAATGACTGCTTGCGATGGAGCAGAGGTTGGATTAACCCTTTACCGATCTACATTCATTTAGTGATGCCTGGAATACCTGCTTCCAGATCTAAGAAGAGACAAGCTAACGATGCAATTATTCAACAGGGCCCACTTTCTCCAAGAAAAACGAGGAAACCTACCCGCAATGACACCGCTGGTGGTTTCTTGTTGATCAAGCTGTTGGTATTCCACCTGATAAAAGTGCGAAACAACATGTGGTAATTAAAAAATTTTCTATCTATATTTCTGAGATGAGGTATTATGTACATTATTTACATTATTCGGACTATTGTCCTCATCTTTGTCGCCATATTTATTACAACATTTCGGCCGTTGTACGCTCCGACCTTCTTCAGGTGGTTGGAATTTCGAACCGAACCCTTTATTTCGCTCACTGGGGTAGACTGTTCTAGTTCAACGTGCCATGTTTGATGGATGTCAGTTATCAGTTATCTCCTGCTAATTTCAATCACATCTGAAGTTATTATGCAAATCACATACGCCATTCCAAAACATGAAGAAAACGTAGTCATTACTCTACACACAAGATTCCTCATTGATCTTTCTTAATTTCTTTTGTATTACATGTTGAGTTTAATTTCCTAATTTGGTGAGAGAAGGTGAAGGGGCGTGAAAGAATGAAAGAAAGTGAGAAAGAGAGAGAGAGGGGGGTATTGAAATTGGTGAGGAATAGATATATTGATGCGGCCATCAATTTCACAAATGCACTTTATCCTTATTATTGGGAGTTCCTTTCTTTTCTTAATAGGAGCCATTCGAACATATATTTAGTTGAAACTTAATATTATATAACACTTTCAGTTTCATTACTCCCCCAAGAACACATACTCTGAGTCAATCACACATCCAGCCCCACTTTTTTTGTACCCATCAAGGTACATTTTGCTGGGTGGGGAATACAGCCATATTCGGCATCCTTCCTAGAGTTTGGCGAATAGATAAAATCGCCGAGCTTCCTGTGCTGCGATCAGGCTAATAGGAGTCGATAGGCTCATCTATCACACTAACTGCAGTCCTTCCATGTCTACTGAACAGGAACAGTGGACCATACTTTTTTACCTGTTTAAGATATGGTTTCCACCGGTTCTTTCTTTTTTCATATAATTTGCTTTTGCTATAATGATTTTACTTCCTAAATTTTGTGATAATCGGACTCATCATTGGCTGCAGCTTTCCCCTATGAAGGTACCGATTCTGACTGATAGTAAGAAGCCTGGTCTCTTTGGTAGCGCTTAGGGAAGGTGCTCTGATCATCACATAATTTTGGTGTATTTGTAGTGACATATCCCTGCTTGTATTTCCGGTGGGCAACGCTGAAGCTACATTATACTCTGGCCACAGCCATGTTGTGCCTAGTCTGTATTGCCATTAACGACAGATAGTGATAATTATAGTGGCTATTTCTATTTTCTTTTTCTCTTCAAAACAAATCTCCTCCTGACAAATACAATAAAAAGAAATACAAGAAAATAAAAAAAAAAACCTAGCCACCGCAACCTTTACTTTTCCAAATTTCACGGTATGCTTCTAGAGTATACAATCTTTTCAACTAGGAATGGTCGTCGGATATTTTCTCACTTTGCGAAATCAATTTAAATTCTTCCATTGGTGTCAATATATCATCTGTCCCAGCCTTCCTCTTTGCCGAAAAGATACCAGCATTAACATACACGGTCTTGGCATTTACATCCGGGATAATCTTCCCATGGCAAAGCAACTGTCACTCTAGTCGCCAGAAAACTCTTTCATGTGCTTTCAACGTTCACTATTACACTCTGTTAGGTATCCATTTTTCCTTTAGCCCTCCCCATTCTTCCAGACATTTCACTTAATCTCTGATAGTATAAAAACGATGCTCTCTCTTCACTCATCTACGAACATCTTTGTGTTTGGTGGTTTTAATGCTCATCACAACACGTGCCTTAAACAGTCAAAAGTTACTGATGATACCGGCATTCAGATTTTCAACTTTGCCATTGCTCAATCCCTTACTCAAATCGCTAATCGTTTCCCCTGCAAACCTGAGAAACAGGCTTCCTTACTTGATTTAATTCTTACTTCCTATCATAGTGCTTGCAGAGCTTTGCAATACTATACACACGACAACTCAGATCAATCTGTAGTATCTGTTGATATCATGTTCCAGTCATATTTTCGTCTGTGATCTCCTATTCATAAGAATTCTTTCCGTTACCATCATGCTAATTGGAATTCACATCATGGCTTTCTAAGAGACACTCCATGGACTGAGATTTTTAAACTCTATTGAGAATTGCACCTATTTTCCTCTTGGGTGAAATATGTTATAGACGTTTTCTTCCCTTCTTGGAAATTACGCATAAAACCTCGATCATCTCCATAGTTTACACCATTCTGTTCTGCCGATATAGCCCACAGAAACCAGTATTTCCGGTTATATCAGCAAGGCAGTTTACAGGTGCATATCTGTGGCAACACGTAATAAAGGTAAACGTGTGCTCGAAAAACCTGTTTGCTAAGCGATGAGACATCGTGTTGCTTCTAACATCTTTGGTTCTCGTGATTAGTGCCAACTCTGTAATATTGTTCTGGAGAATAGGTTTTCTATTCCCCTTCTCTTCAATCAATTTGAGGTGTTAACATCTTCCGCTGATAAAGCTGAATGATACACCGGTAAATTCTCCGTTAACTCTATATTTGACTCATTTGGTGAATCCCTGCCTAAACAACTTAGAACTGAGTCTCTGTTGAGTGATATGCATACAACCCCTTCTACCTGGATCCCCACAAAGCATAATATCTGTTAGTATCTCTGTAATAGTGTCATGTAGGAAAAAAATGAGTAACTACCGACACCGAGGTTCGAGCGTGACACTCTGGACTTATGAATATATGTTTTCCGTCAGGTGTATAAATAGCGGTGTCAGGTTACTGACTCGAGTGATTATTATCCAGTCGAATTAGTATGAATTATTGCGCGTTGAGGATTTAGGTTTTGGATTATTTGGACGTTATTTATGCAAGAATTTCTTTTTGGCGGGGGTGTAGGCAAGAAGTCATTTTTTCCATAATATATGTTGAAACATGCGAAATGGAAAGTATTTAAAAATGCTTAAAAACAGACAATAAGAAAGCTATTGAATGATGGGATGTCCCCATTGGAAATATCAAAGGAAATTCGAACACTCTCTCTCTCTCTCTCTCTCTCTGTATATATATATATATATATATATATATATATATACGGAGGTTCGAGCGTGACACTCTGGTCTTATGAATATATGTTTTCCGCCAGGTGTATAAATAACGGTGTCAGGCTGTTGACTGCAGTGATTATTGTGTGATTATTGAGTGAAACTATCCAGTCGAATTAGTGTGAATTATTGTGCGTCGATGATTTGTGTTTTGATTTAGGATTTACTGGACGTTAAGCCGAGTCGCGTTACTAAAAAGGTATACACTGAAATGGTTAATTGTCTTTGGTTAACTTTTACTTCTTTGTTCTTGTTAAGTATTTCTTTGCGGTTCTAATTAAATAGTGTTTTATTTAACATTAAATTTTTGAGTTATACTCAATTATTAATGTCTACCGTACGTCATAAACTATAGTCATTAATAAGTGTACTCCCGAACTCGTTCCTGTTCTTTCTGAAATGCATAATAAATGCCTTACTTCCCTTTGCTTTCCTCCATGATGGGAATCTTTATCTGTTGTCTCAGGTTTTACGAACTCAGGTGAACAACCCGAGCCTCCCAACTATCAGTCTTTTTTTTTTTATTTAGAAACTATGAGAGACCCTAATCAACGCTGATTTGCTTAAGCATTTATATCGTGGAACAATATGGCTTTCGTTTCTCGAGGTCAACTGCTGATGTTCTGACGATAATTGCGGATTTTGTTTATCAATCTCTAGATATATATATATAGTAAGGCTCGGGCTGTTGTTTCAACAGGGTTTGACTTGCAAGTCTTCCTCACAAAGTGAAAGGTTAAATTTCTTCGGCTAAATTTTCAAACTGATCCAGTCTTCTTATCTAATCGTGAAATGAAAGTTATCCTGATCGACCGTTCTTATAGATCCTTTTACAGTAATGCATGTGTACATCTGGGCTCTACCTTTGATCCTACCTTGTTTTTAATTTTCATTAACGATCATCGACTCTCAACTTGATATCTATATACTGATGACATAAGCTTTTACTCCTGTCTCGAAACTAAGTCTGATCGGTACGCTAAGGTCAAATTTTCGGCTGATGTCCAAACAACTTTCAGTCTGTTGTAATCTGGGGCAAATAATGGCTTGTTAATTTTACCACCTCCCAAACAAAACTGCTCTCTATCAATAATTAAAGAGATCCCTCTTTTCCTTCTATCAGAATCACTGATACGCTCCTCCATGAGGGTGACTCGTTTCGCTTTCTCGGGCTAATATTCACGGATGACATATGGTGAAAAGACTATATTGAATCTATTTCTATATCAGCTGCTACGTTGGTTCAGTGTGTCGTGCAAGAATTTTTTCTTTTCTTACATATCTATAATTCTATTATTGATCCATGCTTAGAATATTGCTGCCAGGTATGGTCCGGTTCTCCTTCCATATAGCTAGTGATCCTTGGTACGATCCAAAGAAGGATCAGAAATATTATTGCTCCTTATCTGGCATCTCGGCTTCAGTCACATTCCCACCGCCATAAAGTCGCCATCCTAGGCCATTTCTATAAATAAATACATGGCAAATGATCAGATGAGCTCTTCGCCCGGGTACTTGGAATTTATGGAGGTCTCAGCAATATAGAGCTGAGTTATGGAGATGTATCCATAACTTCTATACTAACACTGTCTTTTCTCACACTTCTTGATTGTAGCATTCTTTTTCTGTTCCATACTTTCTGGCCAACAGTAATCTTCAAAACATTTAATTTAATGTTAATCTCTTTCTGTTGTCCTCCTGATAACTCTTCTTTTGTTCTTTCTCTTTAGAAACGTTCTCTTTTCTAATTCTTTCACATCCAATGAGCCCTTTTGTCTAAGTGGCTTTAATGTCTTGCTTTGGGGAAAATACACTGAAAAAAACTTCAATAACTCGAATTTGCTTTGTATATTTTTTGCGAAATTTTATATTAATAAAGTTTGAGTTACATTATTAAGTAGTTTCAATATGTTTTAGTAAACAAATAACATACAGTAGAATCACAGACAACCGGACTAAGAAGGCCTTCCGGATATGAGGAATTGGTTACAAAGTTCGGATATGAGGGATTATATTTAGATTAAAAGAAAAGAACTCAAATCATGTTTAGCATTTATTTTCAATGTCTTAATATGCTAATAGAAGCTAGTGAAATATAAGGGAATTGATTTTAAGGAAAAAGAAATAAATTATGTAATGTCAATAAACATTCATTAAATTAAATATGTCATGTATGCAGAAGAAATAATTTAAGGAGAATTTGTTAATCGCTGTTGCATGATGATTCTTTCTCTTTTAATGTCATTCTCAACTTTTTCCGCATTTTGTTTTGCTTTTGTTCTTGATTTTTTTTAAACGAAAGGCAATTTTTAACTCTGCATGCCTTATTGCAATTGTCATAGATGAATGCAGGTTTTCTTTCCATAAAACTGACATTTTTTTATAGCTTTTTCAATTCCAGTTGAGGTTTCATTAAAATCATGCATCTAGTCGCTATCTTGTTGCAGATGATGTCTCGTTGTCATCCTTTTCTCTTATTCTCACCATCTTTTGCACAAATACAAGCCATTAGAGTGAAATAAGCATAAGCAATTATCCAATTACGTTTTCCTGAAAAAGAGCTCAGATATACACATCAAAATCATATCCAGATATGTTGGATTCCTGATAGGAGGCACTTCGAATATAAGGGATTCCGGATATGAGGGATTCTACTGTATATGATAAGTCTTTGGAGCATTTACATCTTAATACAGTAATCTTTCTGTTTAGTAACAGAAAATTATTTATCGTTGACTCTGTTAAATTGTTTTCTACAATAGATTAAATTTCGAAGATGATAGTTTAATTGCTTCCTAGTTCTGCTTTGCTGCCATATTGTTTTTCACATTCACACAATTTAATCTTCACAATTGACCATAGATTCTAGATTGGATTCAGATCAGGTCTTAATAATGGTCATTCAATTATCTTCTTTCTTGTAAAGATTTTACACTCAAAGTATTCACGAGTTACGAGAAAGTGCATTATCTTTTTGAAACAGAGTCTGGGATTTCTATCATTCAATGAAATTCTTGTCCACGTAATTCCAGTAGCACTGTTCAATTTAGCTTCTTCATGTACTAGAAATGATCCCACAACTGTTTTGTTGATAATTCTGTATCATAGCACTGCTAATTCATCCCTGTCTTTTTTTATTCACCGGCATTTATGCATCGGATAAAATCCATCCTTTGTTGTATCCACCAGGTCGATTGTGTAGCATCCGACATTCTTCTGTGAAAATAATTTCAGAAAAGTCAATTTTCATGTATGTCTTGGCTCAATTTTTTATGTAATGCAATATTTGATTTACGAGTTTACTTGCGTTTTCTGACCGATTCCAGTTTGCGAAGAATTCTACACCTTTTGTTCTACTTGACACCCTCAGTTTCAGCCCGGTCAAAGATCTGAGCATTAGTAAAACGTGGTAGTTTTCGCTATTGCACGTGCACATTCCTCTATATGAAAGATAATCTAAAAATCTTTTATATTGCTTCTAGTTCTCAACTTAATTTTATTTTCAACATCCATCTCTATCGTTCGAAGATCCTTTGATATATACAATGTGGGCATTCAGTAAATTTCTTATTTTCTGTTGTTCCACCTTTCCATTAGCCATGTCTGAACATGGAAAAGAATACTTTTTATTAGATTTCTGAGGGTTTGAACTAATATTAGTTTAATCTGCATAATAACTTTAGATAATAGTTTTCTCTTATAATAAATCGAATAAATTTATTAAAACATGTTGAACAACAAAAACAAATAAATCAAGATTTGTTTTGACGGCTAAAGTAATCGTTTAAAATTTGACCAAAATTTTACAAAGCAAATTCTAATCATTGAGATCAATGTAATTTGCATAGTAACATCAGAGGAACTACAGTTTCGAACCTGTTTGTGTCTGTAAGAGCGAGAGATATTGAGAGAGAAAGAGAGTAAGAGAGAGAGAGAGAGCAGAATAATCATGGTACACGGACGTTCTATTCCGATGGACCTTTTCTATAACCCGGTTTAACAATAGTATCTAGATTCTCGATGTAAGAGGTGACATTGACGCTAAAGACTTGTCGGAACAGTAAAGAGGTATGATAAAGTTCTGATTGCTCAAAGCTTCCAAGACCCTCACAGAACAAGGGAGCTTACCGTGTATAACAATAGGGACTTCAGTGAGCCGGAAGAAAATCAACTTCCCATTGATAGTCTTCAGTATTTAATCTCAGACAGGAGCACATTGTTCTTTTGGTAGTGCTTGACATTGTCTAACAAAATCATCGAGCTGATCACATGGTTTGTATCTAATTCCCTCGTGCATCCCACGTCTGACTGTTGACTCTGTGACATGAATCCGATTGGCAAAAGCATTCATTGTTTCAGAGTTCTAATCGTGATAATCTGAACTTTCTGGACTTACTCAATATTCCTGAAAATGTCTACTATCGAGTATATTTTTGGCTCCACTGAAGACGTATTTTTGTAATTGGCTTGGAGCACTTTTCTTATCTTAAACACAAACGACATAGCAATATACAATCTCCGACAACTTTGATTGTCCACTAAAGCAACGAGAAAAATACTCCTTGCGTTCGATTCGAAATCGGCTTCAGTCACATTCCCACCGCCGTAAAGTTGCCATCCTAGATATTTTCTGTAAATAATTCCATGGCAAATGTTCAGATGAGCTCTTAGTTTTTAGTTAATGCAGTTCACTTATGGCTTCCTAAAAATTTCTTGTGAAATGCCTGATGAACGCTGGTATAATAGGAAATGTGTATATATATATATATATATATATATATACGTCTGCCTTTACATGCGTTTTTTTTTTTTTTTTGTAAAGTATATGTTATGTTCTATAAGCGAAGTATTGAGAATGTTGGGTTAACTTTCTTTAATATTCACAGCGTAGAGAGAAGATTCTTCCCTCACTCGTGAGAAGAACACCATCGATTGCAATATGACGTGTTCGATTTGTGAGTAACTAGAGTGTTTTGTAATATTGGCTAGATTTCGCTTTAGGGCGGAAAACATGTAATGCATTTTCACACTTTATTAGTATCGTCTCTTTGTATAAAATCAAACGGCCATTTACATTTTCCAACGTATCCCAATCCGTTCATTTTTTTTTAATGAGTGGGTAAATATCTGTACCAAATATTAAGGTCCCCAACAAAACCTTTCTCAAAATTACAGCCATTAAAACAGAAAATTAGTCATTAAAACTGCTGGTAAGGACGTGGTCATCACAATCATATATAAAGCGATATCAAAGCCGATCAGATATCAAAGCCGATCAGATAAACAAAGCCAAGTCCTATCCAATAATATTAAATTATATTCTTTTAAGTTAAAAAATTAAGAATAAAACTAGTATCATCGGCAAAGGATAACAATTTGATGATCCATGACACAGAGAAAGTATGTTTTTTTATTTAAATAAATGAAGGTTTATTTTAATGGTCAATATGACATGATCTAGCGGCAAATCTGTATTTTGCAATTATAGTTTTACTGCGTAATCGAAGCAATCATTCTCAAGTCGCTTCGTTTTTTGCTTGAGATGGGAAGAAAGCAGAAAACACACACACACACACATATATATATATATATCAGTAAAATGACACAAGATAAAAATGTTGGCGAGATAAACGCTGTGAAAGCAACTAGAATATTGAAGGGAAGAAGAAGATGCCAAGCATAAAAATAATTTCAAGATGACGTTTAGAATGAAAATAACGAAGAAAGAAGATCGAATGAAAGTGATAACAAAATGAAAATGTTGATAGAATGCTGATAAGAAATCGAAAATAAAAAAAATGAAAAATATCAAGAAAACGCTGAGAAGACGGCGTGAAGGAATTCAAAATTTGAATATTGTAAGAAACCTTTTCAATATCAAATATATGTAATAATTCGTTAGTGAAGAGGAAATACCCGAGAAAATGATAATGTACATGGAACTTTTGATGACGATGAGTATGTATGATGATGATAATGTTTATTTGCAGTGGAAGTTTAGTATTCATTGAAGTAGTGATGATATTAATGGTTTTGTGAGCGATGGAGCTGATCATAGTTTTCGTTGAAATGTCAGGCTAGTGATGATGATGGTTCTGCTGCTGTTGTGGAAGTGATGCTTTTGATGATGTTGCTGAAAACGGGGATGGAAATGGTAGTGGCGGTGAAGGTGCTGGTGCGGTTGATATTGGTGGTAGGGTTAACCGAGGTAATGACGATGATAATGATGTTAAAGACGAGGTTTCTAATGGTGTTGTTAGTGATAGTGGAGGTAGGGATGATATTGGCGGTAGGGAAACTGTTAGGGTTGACGGTTGTAATGTTGTTGGAAGTGTTAGCGTTTATGATGGTGCTCAATGATGATGGCGGTGGAGGTTTGTTATTGTGCAATTATTCGTGATGATGATGATGCTGCTGCTGCTGCTGCTGCTGATGATGATGATGATGATGATGATGATGATGATGATGATATTGAAAATAGTAGTTGTAATTATGGTAAGGATGATGGTTTGGGTGGTACCGATCTTAATAATAAATATATTGGTGGTGCTTGCAATGGTGGTTGTGATAGAAATGGTTCTTGATGATTATGGTGTCGGTATTATTTATGATAATGATGATGATGATGAGGATGAGGATGAGGGGGTTGTAGTTATGACGGTGCTATCCATGGTGATTATAATGGTGGTGACACTATCCATGATGGTGATAATCAGTGTCGTGATTATGGTAATTTTGATGTTTTTCATTGTGATGGGAGAGATGTTGATCGTAGTGATGATGGTGTTGGCTTCGAGGATTTTGAAATTCGTGCAAATGGTGATGGTGATAGTGGTGGCGGTTGTGTTGGTAGCGATGGCGATGATGATAACAAAAGACAAATTGTAGAATGGCAGACGAGAAAAAGAATGCAACCTGATGTCAAAAAAAAAAAAAAAAAAGAAATGAGAAAATGCATTAATGAAGAATACATTTTTCTGTTTATATTTTTTATTTTCATTTCACTCTTCCCAAAGTTTTGTCTCTTTGGTTTTCTTTTTCTCATCCTCTCCGCTCTTCACCTCCCCCGTTCATCCACACAACGCTATCTTTAATTGCAAACTGAATTGAGTGAATTGCGTCAGAAGTTACCGTTTTGAAGGCAGACAAGGGAATAATGCGAAAAATGTGAAAAATGTAATCGAAAGAACAAAGAAAGGAAAGAAAAGTGAATATTCTGTTTCATTGTAAACAAAGACAAATATCAATAAAAACATTTCGAGACTTGTAAAGAGGAATTAAGGTAAAATATGCAAATGGAATGAAAATATGGCTTCAATGGTACCGAATAAAAGCATGTTGAAAAGTAGAAGAGGAAAAAGCATTATTCAGAGAATAAAAAGTATATTATGATGAAAAAGAAAATGAAGACGTTTATGAGGAGAATGAAAAAATGAAGGAGTTATTAATAGAATAAAACTGGATAAAGATCAAAAAAAAGAAGGAAAATAAAAAAAAAAACTGATAATTAAAAACTTTAAAAAAATATGAAAAGGTAGATGTAGTAAACGAAAATGAAAATTTGAAGATTAAATTAAAACAGTGGCAGATAAACCTAATCTACATAAACTTATCTGTTCAGCAGAAGAGAATGAGCAAAACATAAGTGAATGAATGAAAACAGGCAGCGGCAATAGAACAATGAAATGGCAGAAAATAACGAAATGAAAATTTCCCACGAGAAAAAAGAAATGCGGAAATATGAGATAAAAGTTGCAGAGAATGATAACGAAAGTTGAGCAAAAGATCTTTAGTCGAATAAAGAAAGGGCAAAAAATGATAAAGATAGAAGATGAAATGGAAAAATGAAGGGAGAAGAGAGAAGTTGAACAGAAGAGGAGGAATAAAATGTAACGAGAAGAAACTAGATAGGCAAAACGGAGCGAGATAATTGAAAAAAAGAAAGAAAAAGAGATAGAAAATATTAGATACAAGGGAATAAAACGAGAGACAAAACGAAGGGAAATAATAGACGCAAAGAGAAGAGGAAGAAAGATAAAAGACAAGGAGGAGAAATGAGACAGACCAAACGAAGCGAAATAGACGAAAAGAAAAGAGAAAGAAAAGATAAAATAAAAGAAGAAATGAGACAGACCAAACGAAGCGAAATAGACGAAAAGAAAAGAGAAAGAAAAGATTAAATGCAAGAAGAAACGAGACAGACAAAACGAAGCGAAATAATAGACGAAAAGAGAAAAAGAAGAAAAGATGAAATACAAAATAGAGAAATGAGACAGACAAAACGAAGCGAAAGAATAGACAATAATTACGGTAAATAAATTACGAAAAGGACAAAGAGGAACAAATAAATAAAAAGAGGAGGAAGCAGAAGATTGAAATTAAAAGAAAGGAATAATTTAGAGAAATGCATACAGAAAAGAGGGAAAAAAGGGTGAAAATGTATGAAAACAGAACAAGAGAAGGAAAAAACTGAAAGAAAAGGAGTTGAATTAAAAAAGTAGAAGAAAGCGGATGAAGAGAAAACAAAAAAAAATAATGAAAGAGAGGAAATTTATTTTGAAATTGGTAGAGAAATTAACAAGAGAAAGAGATATCAGGAAAGAGAAAAAAGAAACAATAGGTTGAAATTAGAGAAAAAAAGATAAGAGTTTAAAGGAAGTCAAGAAAAGAAAAAATATTAAAGAAGAAGAAGGCAGAGAAGAAAAAGAAGAAGGCGGGAAAAGGAGGAAAAGTAGAAAGAGAAGAAGAAGAAGAAAAAGAAAAAGAAAGCGGGGAAAAGAGGAAAAGTAGAAAGAGAAGAAGAAGAAGAAGAAAAAGAAGAAGAAAGCGGGGAGAGGAGGAAAGTAGGAAGCGAAGAAGAAGAAGAAGATGAAGAAGGTGGGGAGAGGCGGAAAAGTAGGAAGAGGAGAAGAAGAAGAAGAAGAAGTCAGTGGAGGAGGAGAAAAAGAAGAAGAAGAGGAGAAAAAGAAGAAGAAGGGGGAAAAAGGAAAAGTCGGAAGAGAAAAAGAAGAAGAAGAAGAAGAAGAAGATGATCAGAAATGCCTTTTAAAGAATATATTTTTATTTCTTTTCTTATTTTCCCAAAATATCTTTTCTGCCGATTTCTTAAAGAACATAAACTAACGTAATTTTTTTTTTTTTTTTTTTACATCACTTGACAATGTTTGGTGCGAAGAAAAAAAAGAAACATTAAAAAAAGAAAAAAAAAAAAAGAAACAGTAAATCCGAAGTCTGAAAGTACGTGTTGATGTATCTATCTTATCGATAGGACGAACACTTTATAGACTTATATTTTTACATGTGCATTTATTTCCTACTTTTATCTGGATCAATACCTGCAATTCAAATATGTTTTTTGCAAAAGCTATTAAGTGCTAAGAGTTTAAGTGAGTGCGTTTCCATGAATTCGTCGAGGAAATGTTGGGCGTCTTGTTGAAGTGTGGATGCTGGTTGGGTTTCTGGATTGTTAAATAATGCAGTGGTGAGTAAGGGGAAAAGGAACCGGGTGGATGACTGCGACTGGGTGTAGAAATGATCAATATAAAAGAAATCCTCTCTGAATAAGAAAATGTATAAGAATGGAGTCAGATATGGTTCGTCGTAAAAATAAAATAATAAACTAATGATATAAAAAAAGAGAAAATCAAATATATATTTTATAGTAACAAGGTTAAAGAATTCTGATAAGAAAAGAATAAGGGAAAGTATCAGGAAACTAAAATAAATGGTGAAAAGAGAGGATTGATAACAAAAAGGGAAAAAAAGAGAAAAATATGATGTGATGACAGTGATAAGAGAAAAGCAAATCTAAGAGAGATCGGGTGGAAAATGGAGAAATAGAAACATGATATGGAATGGAAAGGAAATAGAAAAAAGAGAGCGAAATAAATAAAAAAAAAAGAAGAGAGCGATGTAAAAAAAAGTTCTACGGAATATGAAAGGAGAGGGAAATCGAACGTAAGAAAATAGAAAATAAAAGAGAATTGGTAACAGAGGAATGCTAAGAAACTAATCAAGCGGAACATTTAAAGGAAGAAAGGCGAAGAGTAAAAGCAAGCAACAATTTGGAAAAAGAAGGAGCAAAGGTAGAATAAAGACGTAATAGTAGATAGAATTTCATAATAGGAGAATTACAAAAAGAAAGATATCCATCTGCAAAGGTAAGAGAAATGGTATATTAGCAAGAAAGTTATGGCATTCATAAGGTAAAAAGTACGAAAAAGAAAGAAAGCGAACTGAAAAAGAATGTAATGCTTGAAATCCACACGTAATCAAAATATCACCGCTACAAATCTCTGCTTGGAATCGAAAAAAAAATGTTTCACTTAATCTACTCTCAGCTTAAGCCACTTCGTTGCAAACAACCAGTCCTTAGTTCGTATATCCAATCTCCAATTATTCTTGACCTATCGGTTCTTTTCTTTTCCCTCTTTTTATAAAATTCACTCAATATGATACACGAGAGCCTGTCAAGGCAGAGGATTACTGATAAAATGATAATTGTGGTGTAGATATGAACGAAAAGGTAGGTAGTAGAATGCGAACATTTACGAAAGTAAAGATAGCGATAAGCGCTTGAAAGCGTCAAAATTGTATTGTTGTTGTGGGAATCACAGATGCGGTATTTCGTTTCTTAGAGTTGCGGTTCTTGGGAAAAATCTGTCTCCTTCCATTAGGAACACGGGAGAAACGGTATGTAATAGCTGCAAATGCCTCAGCTGGTGGGGAGGGATAAAGAATGGAGCTCATTTGAAAATTGGCCGTGCAAATAGCGACAAAGTAGCAATAGGCAAGAAAGCGTCTGTCGAAAAGGATCTGCAGAATGGTGAATAGGATTTCTACGTAACACGTAATGAATTTTGAACTCTGCCGTGTCTTGATAGGTAAGACTGAGCTGCTCTATATCCGGTTTGAATTGATTTGACTCCTGTAAAGATAAAGCATGTTAGAAGAATCCACTTACTTTCTAGAGGGATACAATGAACTAACCATTTTTCTCAGTATCTTTAGCAATGGATTGTAAAGAGAGTTTTACTTTGGATCTGGGGTGAGTTAAAGGAGCAATAGACGATGAAAGGACGGAGCCTCACTGTCATTGGACCGATGTTGACTGAATCGGAGATGATGAAAAGCTTCCAATTTGTTTTTTGACGCATTGAAACATGCAAAACCATTTTTTTCCTTATCAAGTTGATCTAGGTCAGGCGATATATTTAGTGATGTGTACTGAACACTATGATTTGGGTAAATAATTATAGAAAGACTTGCATAGCCTTTGATCTGAGAATATTACTAGGCTGAACGTTAATCAATAGGATAAACAGAATAGGACCTCGAAATCTTGGGTTAAGCCTGTTTTGTTACCAGCAGCTTCAAAAGATTTGCCATGAACAACGAACTTTATAGATCAATTTTCTTTTTATTTTACATGTATAACCACGTGGGTAGGGGAGCTAATTTGTTTCTATTTGCCATTGTGTGCAAGCGGGTTTATAAAATAGTTTCAGATGATGGCAATTAAAGAAAAGAGTCAAAAGCGAGTTGTTTATGAATAGACAACGGATTCACATATTGTACATCGATGGTCTTAAGTCTGAAATATTAAACTTACAGACATTTGTTATGCGATAATTTTAGAATTAGAATAATCGGATAGTCCTATATAGGAGGCAAGGTGGAGTAATGGCTCGAAGTTCGGATTGAGAAATCGCGGTGCCAGTTTCGAATTCCAGCCGAGTTAATTGCATACACAGTATTTACATTAGTCGGACTATTGTCCTCATCTTTGTCGCCATATTTATCACAACGTTTCGGACGTTGTACGCTCCGGCCTTCTTCAGGTGAGATCATAGACAGGGAACACCATTGGAAAATTCGTAAACTTAAGGAATCCGCACATATGCTAGGCCACAAAAATCTCCTGAGCCGACCAAGCATAGAAATAAATACAATATGGGAACCAGTAATAAGGAGTGCCAGAGAAAAGCAATGATAACAAAGTTGCAATATGAACTATGGTAAAGACATGCAATGATAACAGCAAAAATTGCAATATGAGCACTGGTAAAAATGATGCTGAAAACATTAGGTTTATAATACTCAGAAGTTCATACCCAGATGTCCTCAAGGACACATGGCACGGTGGATAAAGGCGTTGGTTAGATCCAGTGACAGACCCAGAGAAGGTGAGTTCAATACCTGGTTAAGAGAGAAAACTAGCAGGAGATAATCAAAACATGGCACGTGGAACTAGAACACTCTAACCCAGTGATCGAAATAAAGGATTCAGTTCGAAATTCCAACCACCTGAAGAAGGCCGGAGCGTACAACGGCCGAAACGTTGCGACAAAGATGAGGACAATAGTCCGACTAATGTAAATACTGTAAATAATACCTCATCTCAGAAATATAGACAGACTCTAATTGCATACACATATTTGTTAATATCCTTGGGAAATATATATATCCATCTCTTCCCACCAAGACAAGCTGTCTTGGAGGTAAGTTCTAAATTCTAACTGCCTTGTTATTCCAGCCTCTTTAGTCAAAGTATACAAGAAGGTCATTTCAAAAACAACTCCACCTCGAATATCGTCTCGAAGATTTGGGAAACAAAACTGGGGGCACGACTGTATCAGCCACGGCACTTCAGACAATAGTCCGAGCAGGATCTTCGGTTTATTCTAAAAAAGGGCAAGCATTAGTTCGTTAAAAGAGCACTAGTTAAAGTGATCCAACTTTCTGTCATCTTCAGAGTAAAGAACCTGATTCTTTCAATTGTTTTCGTGTGTTGTTTCATAAGATTTTGTCAGTGACCATACATCTTTTTATAATATGCATTCATTATTTTGCATACCTAACACAGATTGGTGTAAGTCATGTTACCATCTCATCAGTCAAAAAGATCGTTGAAAAGTCAAGATACTATCCCATCATTGAATCAACTGATGGCTTGATTTCACAAGTAGCTGAGAAACCTGTTGTAAGCCGATTGCTGTAAGTTGATATCTTTTTGTAGATTGTGCTCCAGACAACACACGCATATTCAAGTTCTGCTTGAATAAATGTAGTGTGAAGGGTTTTTACCTTTCCGGAGTAAGATTCTTGAAACAATCTTTGATGATAACTATTCTTTGATTAGCCTTCTTAAAGATATCAAAAACATGTGATCTTCGAGGTAAATGCCATGAAAGTAAAATACCTAAATTTATTTTCGTATTTAAGATAAATGTAATTTATTGCGTAATTGTATTCCATCATGTCTCTGCTCTTCAGCACAACAAATTCAAGCATTCTTCAGGTGATTGGAATTTTTCTTCAATTTCTGTCTGTATCTCTGAGATAAGAGATATTTCGCTCCGGCCTTTATGTCTATGTCTTTCTATATATATGTCTATATCTCTGAGATAAGTTATGATTACTTACATTATTTACATTATTCAGACTGTTATCCTCATCTTCATTGCCATATTCACAACGTTTCGGCCGTTGTACGCTCCGGCCTTTATGTCTATATTTTTCTATATATCTGTCTATATCTCTGAGATAAGATATGATTATTTGCATTATTTACATTATTCGGACTGTTGTCCTCATCTTCATTGTCATATTAACAATGTTTCAGCCTCTATATCTCTGAGATGAGATATTACGATTACTTGCATTATTTACATTATTCGGACTCTTATCCTCATTGTCATTGTCATATTCACAACTTTTAGGCCGTTGTATGTTCCGGCCTACTTCTGGTGTCCTCATGGGCACAGGGCCCAGTGGATAAACACTTTCGTTAAATCCAGTAACTGGACTGAAAGAGTTGTGTGTTCAATACCAGGCCAAAGCAGTGGTGAACCAAAACATGGAGAGATGAATTAAAGGGAAATAACTGGGGCATCTGGAAGAGGCATGTCACGTGGGGCTAGGACAATCTACCGCGGTTGACAAAGTAAAAGATTCGGTTCGAAATTCCAATCAACTGAAGAAGGCCGGAGTGTGCAACAGCCGAATCTTTGTGACTATGGCAATGAAGATGAGGATAACAGTTCGGATAAGATAAATAATGCAAGCAATCTTGAAGTAATCAATAGTCTTCTTCGTCATAGATGCAAATATGTAGTTTAGTGTCACCCGAAAATAATAGTGGATTTGATCCAAATTTATCAAGTAGATAAATCCTCTTGAAAATCAAGTTTTTGTCTTCGGGAAATAAGAGATGATTTGATCTTGGAATTTTGGCACGAATAGTCACTTCCTTCATTTTGAAAATAAGTTTCGGCAACGTGTAAGTGGATCACACATTTGTCCATACAGACATCATAGTTTCACTCATTGAAACGATTCAAAATAGCAGCGGGGAATTTAAGTACTCTTGATATTTATAAAGAGGACAATTTTAATTTGCTTGGACTGAAAACGATTAAAAAAAATACATACTCACTGTTGCTCCTGATGTCGACTGCTCTTGAGGAATTTAACTGGAAAATGACTATAAATCTCTCTCTCTCTCTCTCCCTCTCTCTCTCTCTATCCCTCTCTCTTCCTCTCTCCCTCTCTCTCTCCCTCTCTCCCTCTCTCTCCCTTGGAAGATTCTTTTTCATCTGTCGTGTGGAAAAATTTGTTCCTTTATTTCAATTTACTTCTCGATATCTGCTCGGCTTAAAAATCCATGTTCTTTCTAGCAGATACGAGAAAAACTCGTTAATGTTTATATTACTCAATCGCAGTGTGTGTGTGTGTGTGTGTGTGTGTGTGTGTGTGTGTGTGTGTGTGTTTATTTCTAATCTTTCTTTTTAATCAAGTACACCACAAGTAAGGCAGTAAAGTCACTAAGATGCAAGAGATTACTAGGTTTGGATGAATTAGAAAACAGAAACATTACTGTGGAGCATGAAGAAAATAAGAGTAATCAGGAGGAGAGTAGATAGCGATTGACATAGCATTTAAATTTTGGAAAGCACAGACATGAAATAATCTTCCACAAGCGAGAAGTGCGAGAAAAGAAACCTTTAGCATAGAACTTATGGTTACATTGAGCCATCTCAACTTAAATCGATGAAACCCGTCACCAGTCTAGTATTTTAATTAAATTCATAAATTCTATGTGCCATAGCGGAGAGCTCATCCGAACAATTAACATGAAAGTGTTTATAGAAAAGGCATAGGGAAGCTATGTTACGGCGGTGGAAAAGTCGCTGAAGCTGGGATGCCGTGTCAGGACCAATAACATTACAGATTCATCTTTAGATTTTATCAAGGATCCCTAAATATAAAACAAAAGAACCGGAAATGTGACAGCAATATTCTAAGCATGTACAAATGGTAGACTATATACCGTAATTTCCCATGTATAATACACCTTCATCCATAATACGCATACCTAAAATTGTGCTGAAAATGTGGGAAAATATTTCTACTCACCCACAATATACACCGCTTCTTTGGTAATCAAACGCTATAAATTGTACCTCTCGAATTGCATTACAACCAGCGTTTCCTACTCTTATTCAAGCTGCAGTTGAATATATTTATCAAAATTTTCGATCACGACGATTCTAAAGGGAAACGGAAATACCTATATTGTGCCTATTGCGCAGACTCATTAAATGTTTTTTCTTCGATAAAATATGTAATCTTCTGGATCTGTATGTAGTTGTTCCTAAAATGGTTTTAAACATAGAATAATATTATTCTAATTTAGTTTTATGATAATTACTGTTTTATTTTACATTTCTAAGTATTGTTTGTTACATATGATTGTATTTGACATCTTTATGAGGTCGCAATCGCCGAATTTTAGTGTCAAATTGTTGTATGTTTGTGGTGAGTAGTCATTTCGCAACTGAAATCGACCTATGTTTGAAGATTTTTGTAGCTGTACATAATACGCACTCCTAATTTTGCTTAATACTTTTTAGAAAAAAAGCGTATTAAACATGGGGAATTACGGTAAGAGCTGACCTAGAAATAAATTCAATATAGTCATTCCACTTCATGTCAGCCAAGAACGTTAACCCGAGAAGGCAAAACGAGTCACTCACCTGTGAACTTTTTTACAATATTTCTTCTTGCTGTCAATATCATTAAGTTTTACTCGTATAGGATATGTCATTTGTTGTTTGCTGATACTATTGTTGTTGTTGTTACTGCTGTTGCTGCTAGGCTTGCTGTTTATTTGTAGGTGCATCAGCTGTGTTGTTATAATTAATAAGGGGATTATCCTTTTTGATCAAGACGGTCACAAATTTGACGACCTCATCTTGACGTCCTTTAGTTGAAAAAATAGATGCATCTAATACTTTGTCATCTACGCCTTCAACATCTTCTCATGACTATATCTGACATTTGTTTCTTCATTTCTTGACGACCAATTCCAAACAGTTATTGGCTTAAGATCGATCGCAGGAGAATCCAGAAATATCGTTTTCAAGTTTCTTTTTAATTTTATTTTCGATTTGATTCTATCTTGTGACCTTTTTCAGATGCTAATGTTCTTAGGGTAGGTTTTCTTGTTTCCACTTTCTCAGAATAGATTTGCACCTTGCTTCGATTTCGGCATCTAGCGTTGTAGAAATAACAACGGCAAGGTTTCAATCATTGCAAAATATTGAAATCTTGACAGAGTCAATATTACACCTTTGGTATGTTACGAGGTGATATTAATCGACATTAGATGTTTTTCCACGCTTTTTACAATTGAATATTTCGTCTTTCATTGTCGTTTAACTGGCAAGATCAGGAGGCAGACCCATTCGTGTTGGGTTTAAATCTTTTTAGATTTCAAATTCCACCCCCGCCTGTTTATGTTTACCTTAACTCGATATACTGTTGGATAACTGGATTGTTCAGAAGTGATTTGAATATTTTATAACTTCAAGTATACTATGATTATCTTTTTGTTTTTAGGATTGTTTTCAGAAGAACCTCTACAAAAGTTTTTCTTTAAGAATGGTTATCAAGTATACATTTCCATCTGTACTTTAATGTTGAAATATTTCTTTTTAATTTTTCGTATGTGACCTATGAACATTGATGAATGAAAGTATGAAATTAAAAACAAAGAAAAGATATGTTAATTAAAACATATTCTGTACATAAACAGAGACAATTATCAACTTAATAACAAAGCAAATTTCTTTTTTCTCATACGAAAAATAGAAGCCACTTATGAAAATACGAGAAGTCGCGAAATGCAGAAAAATAAAAACCAAATGCAAAGGACGAGCAAAGAGAGACTATAAAAAGAAGTACAACAATGGTCGTCCTGGGTATGACGATAAACTACATCCAGCAGCAAGGGAGATTGGGAGGTTTTGAGGAGAGCGGAACGACATCTTAATTACTGTTGTTCACAAGACAATTCTGGCACTGGGTGGTAGCAACTGTTAGGGTCGCAACTATGGTCAAATAGTTAACTCCCAAGATAGTGTCAATACACGATGAAAGTATACAAAAATTATAATAAAAATACCATACTAAAAAAAAAATTACCAACAATGAGTTTTTATAAAAAAATTATCACTGCTCCTAAGAAAATTAAATTTCGACATTAAATGACCCATAAGGTATTGATATGCCGCTAAAAAACAAAACAAAAAAAAAAAACAAACATACAAAAAATGGTAACATAACTCTAGAGAAAAGAAAAAGTTTAAAATAACAGAAAATACCAGAATAAAAACTTGGATAATGAAAGAAAAATCTTATTTTTCAGCAAAGTCTTTAACAGAATTACATTAATCTGAATCCTTCATTATTTAAAATCAATTAAAATAAATAATAATAGAAATAATTAACGAGTCAGGACTGTAACCGCTTTCTCTGTAATTATGACAATTATTAAAATATAATAATTAAAGTTTCCGATTATTAATTATTGTCATTTTTAACTTTAATTCAATTTTCTCATCGTTCAGAATCGGTTGAAATCGACTGAGTTTCGAAAGAGACGTCTTCTCTTTTAGAATTTCCAAATTGCAGTTTGTTTATTCCAAATTATATTTTCATCCAAATGTTATAATTTTCATCCGTGTTTCATTTGAAGCTTTTTCATAGCTCCAAATATATTTTGGATGGGTTATTCTTCTGAAATTTATTCAGAGTAACCAGGCGTGTTATTTTATTTTAAGGGTATTCACGAGAGTTATTACGAAGTGATTTTCATTTCATAAAAATGCTGATAATTGTTTTTCATATCCACTCAGGAGGACTCAACGCTTAAACGTAGTTAATGTTGTCTTTAAAAAGTTACAATTGATTAGGATTTATTGTCATAATCTGTACTGTGCTTCAAATAATGTATTTTGTCTTTCATTCTTCACTGTTCAAGGTCAAGTTTTGACAAAATAATTTGCTATAAATACGAAGAATTTAAATGCCTGGAAAATGCGACTGCCACAAAAGACACACGCCCTTAACTGTTGTTGACTGGGAATTTTAAAAAATCATTTCATCCCAAGGAAGGTGGAAATGCGACTAATAGGTTTGGTTTGGTTTGGTTTGGTTTGTTTTCTGGCATTTTAACCTCAATGGGTTATTTAATGTTGACAAGTTTGTTTTTTTTATCTCTGGTATTTTCTTTTTTCAAATATTTATTGCTGGTACTATCTTTTTAAAGTATTTCTGGTATTAAAATCTATTTTTACACTTTCATAGTGTTTTCAGTCAGGTTGTGGGGTCAACTATATGCCCATAGCTGGGACCCTAACAGGTGGTACCAAAGCGGGTCAGGGTGGACCTGGGAACACCAGCAATTAAGAGGTGGTTCCACGCTCCTCAAAACTTCCTGATCAGAGGTCTTGCTGTTCGACGTAGTTTATCCTCTTACCCTGGACGTGGATGCAGTTTATCGTCATACCCAGGACGAGGCACTAATAGGCAGGGGGTTGCAGAGAGTTAAAATGAAAGAGAAAACTGAGAATAAGGATGATTGAGTAAAAGACAAAAGGTAAATGGGTTTCAGAAGACATAAGATGGCGATTGACGTTACATTCAAATTTTTGAAGATTGTAGCTAACAGGAAATCAAGTAAACAGAAATTAATTCCACAGGGCGGAAGTGCGAGAAAAGAAACTTTTGGAGTAGAAGTGGCGGTTGCATTTAGATATTTCAACAGTAAAATGGTGAAACATAGATGCCAATCTAGTAGCACGCTTAAATTCATGGAATCGTCGCATCAGGTAAAAAATGCTCGTAATTGACGTTGCCATGAAGATATTTATAGAAAAGACAGAGGGAAGCCACGACACATCGAAGATAGATTAAGCGAAGCCGAGTTGTCTAGCAGGATCAAATCCAGGGGGAATATAATATACATTAAGGCCGTGTTAAACAGTTCTCGAAATATGTGTCCAGCCAATATGTGTTGGAAAGGAGATTCACCAACAGATACGAAACAAGATTGACCTTAGTAGAAATCCGATAAAAACGTAAGATAGTAGTTTTAATTATGGGAATAAAAATGAAACGTGGCTTACAATTTCTGACTAAAGAATAATCTTATCAACATCACAGAAAAAAAGTAAGTTCTTACACCTGATAGGTCATCAAGATGTGTTTCCCAAGGCCATCAATTCACAAGGTTAAATTGAAAGTGTTTAGAAAGAAATACTATGACCTTACTTGTGAATTGTGATATTATGGCGATAAAATTAATTATAACATTTATTATCTGAAGAATCTTGCAAAAATGGAAATCCTACTAAGCATTGTTTCAACTGGAATTTATACTGAAGATTATTTATTTATTAATTCGTTTTTTTCGCCTTCACAAGACTTTGCGGTTTTTTAAAGTCAGAAGATATTTTTAGATTATCACTTATTTTTAAGATAATAAAGGCTTAGTGATATAAGACTTACTAATTAACCCTTATCTGGGGGGTAGAATATGTAAATTCATACATTTCCCAAGGGTATTTGCCCGTAAGTGAATATAAGGGACACAATGGGAATTTGAACTCAGCTCTCTGATTAACAATTCTAAATCTCTATCCGTTAAAACTATCCGCACATTTAAGCTTCCAGCAACTGCTATTCCCAAACGACCACCCAACTAATTACTAACCAGGCTGGATGTTGCTTAACTGTGGTGAACCGGTGATCCTAAAGGAACCAATGTTTCATACATTTGCGATGGAGACGATCATAATGTTCCATGGATACTTTATTCTTTATTATCTGTGAATTATCGTTTATACGTAAGACAATAGTGGCGTAGCTCCCCATTGTATTCTTTACAGTTTAGAATTTAGAGTTTTCTTTCTATAGGACTAGTTGCCAGTCAAGGCTTGAAAAAACTACAGAGTTCGGCTCTTTAAACCATATATGGGGGGATAGGCCATCAAGCTGTCTTTCCCAAGGGCAACAATGAAAAAGTGAAAGTAACAGATGTTACCTTAATTTGAACTCGGCTAAGCAATTCAATGCAGATAACTACAATCGCAGACCCCACTCATTCTACTGTTAGAAAAACACAAGTGTATAATGATAGCGTACATTTATTTGATTATTTCTCTCCGTGTAAATAATTAACGCCGCTCTCGTCGTAAATAACTGAAAAGGAGCTTATCTGCCGCTTATGTCATTAATAATAATACAAGAACGATGATTTATCTCCCTTGAATCTAAGGCTGCTTCCTGCTTCTCTATCTTCTCATCAGTTGCAAAGGCTTACAAATCAATGACTCACTAAAAGTAATACAAACGATAAAACGATTCCTTGGCGCTATAAACGCGCCATTAAAAGCCATTTGTGAGCCAGTGTCATCTGTATACCAGTTTTATTATTTAGAATAAAGATTCATACTTTAGTTGTATTTTCATCTTGCTTCCGGCGACGGAAAGGGTTCAGAGGTTCTTTGTATTTTCGATCAGAGGTGAACACTGGAGATTGGTGTCTATAATGCTTTCTTTTATGTCGGAATTCAATCAGTATCAACTTTTCGATTATCATTTATGCGTAGACTTTATCTATCTGGATCGCTTTGATCGCGTAGCGCTTAACTGCAAGTAGCCTACTGGAGACTTGGCATGCTGAGGTTTCGACGCCACTTCTTCACGCTCATTTGAAAAGAGGAACCCTTTTGTTTCGAATGAATAACACAAAAGAGTAGTTTTATGTTGTATATAAATAATATATTTACAATAATTTTGTTATGTGATAAAATCAGTTACACATATATCTCTTTTTTCGTTTCATCTGCGATTATATATGTGTGTGTGTAGATATATATATATATATATATATATATATATATATATATATATATATATATATATATGATAGGAAGAATTAATTTGTTCACTGTCCACGGCCAAGTCATATCGTGTACAGCTTTAAAAATTTGTGCGCATAATTTATAAACTCATAGCAAGGTTTAAACGTAATTATCTGTTTTTTATCATTGGAAAAAATGCAATTCTGTCTAATATTGTTTTACATGGAAAATCTTTTTGCAAGAGCAATTGATATTGTTCGATATAAGATAATACTTTCGTTTTTCCTACTAATTTCCGAAGATGGAAAATAATACCGGACAATGAAAAAGCAATTTTACAAAAGGATTTTCCCCCAAAATATTTTCCACTTTTTCTAATGATTACTGAGTTAGAGATGTATGCAGAACAGATAAAATCTACTGTTTCTTTCTATGTTACGGGTTATTATGATGTTATTATACAAGATTTTGTCACTGAAAATAGAGCTTTCTAAGTAATTATAATGAAAATAAGCTATTTATTTGCAAGCGGAAATTTCTTTATTATCTATTTCATTTCTTTAATCTAGTATAATAATTTATCTGGGACCATTTTAAAGATTTCATGTTTCCAATAAGGTAAGGTTCCGTCTTTTACAAGGCTTGTGAGCCTCTTGATGTAGAGGGTTACGTTAGGAGGCCAATTGTGGAAGATAATAGTTAACATTATCATAAACATCCTGTTGAGAGTCAGTTCCACAGGGTAGTGGTTCGATGAAGAATCTAATTGAGTGGAATACGGAGGGAGTGTAAATGGTTTGCTTCTATGGCAGTGGCATGGCGTGTTCTTGTCGTGATGGTTTACCTCGGCGAGACCAGGAAAATGTAGTCTGTCGGAGCACTTTACGTGGAAGTAGCTGTAGCACAGCGAGAGGTTTGCCATATCACATCTGTGGAAGAGAAGTTGCAGGGTGAAGAACAGTTCATCACTCACAAGACCTCGGAGAAGATTTTCAGCCCTATCAAGGCTGGAGAGTTTTAGAGGTGCGCCGTGTATAACTGTATTTGAGTATATTCTTAGATCATGTATGTTGAACAAAAAGAGGGTTGGTCCGAGGACTGGACATTAATAACTATCTTCAGGGCCCTACCTGTTAGAAAGGATTTTATGATCGACAAGACCCTTCCGCTGATTCCTTAAATGTAGTTCTTGTGTAGTAAACCTCTGTGCCACACCTTGTCGAAGGCCATTGAGATCTAATGCTATGGTTTTTGAGGTGTGTTTGTCGTG